>CM017560.1:15541056-15612134 GCA_007844125.1 Sinonovacula constricta | reverse complement strand
CCATGTCAGAGTTCATGTCCTTGATAATAATTCTAAGGCTAAGGCAGTAGTCAAAAAGCCATCGTAGTATCATCCACCAATGACTGTGCAAGTGTAAACAATAAATTCGTAGCTGTCAGCGACATAAAAATTCCACCAATAACGGCGAGAATACTTCCATACAGCTTAATCATCCGGAGGTGGAAGAAATAACCGCTGATAAAAGTTAGTGTTACAATACTCTTTTCACTCTTTCCGTGGAGTACTTCGCAACAAGAACGATCACTCTGGAAGATTTTGCAGATAGTGATTTGTGGGGGACATGGCGATATTTTAGATTGTCTAATTAATAAAAATATGTGTCAACGTATGTAACGGTGATGATTATTATTATTACCGTTAGCGGTTCTTTGTTAAATCTCCGGTGACGGAGTCGTTAGTGTTATTAAAATAAAATGTACAAATGCTCGTATGTGGCCGTTGCTTATATGAAACGAATTCGTATGTGGAGGATTTAAAAGTAAAAAGAAGGTTGTTCCTCTTAACTAACATTTCTCCCACTGCAACATCTTTTCCTGGTAAAATGGTTTATCATACACAGATGATGGTATTAATTTAATTTAAAGACACAATTAGTAAAATAGAAAGGAAAATGTACTGTTACAACTATTCTTTTTATTTATAATGGTCTTGTTAGGAAATTAACATACGAATCACGAACGTTGTGGGTTACAATATACATGATAATGACGATGACGATGATAATATTAATGATGATGGTGAGTTGGAGGAGTAACTGGGGGTGTTGTTGTTGTATTATTCAGTAATGTGATATTCCTGTTTTATTTATTGTAGGAAGCCGTTCAGAATATAGCAGCACAAATCGTATGTATGAAAAGCTTTACCTTGATTTTTCTCAGCAGGAAAAACTCTGATAGAATTGCGTAAACGCACGTGCTTTATGAAGTTATCTTAGTATAAAACAATGATACATAATTTGCCGACAGTAATACACCGCAGAACATTTGGTATACAAAAACACGAGTTCAGTTTTGGGGAAACGTTTTGGACATACGATTTTAGGGGAATCTATATATTATACTGCTTTGTTAAATAAACATTTAATTAGAAACACCAAGAAAACCAAGGAAAAAACGTATGCGAATTACAGTAAAAACACACTATTGCCGTTAACAGAAAATATATATCTTGTAATGCTCTTGCTATATGGGACAGTGTCAAACATATTAAACTGTTCGGTTTTCTTAATATCTTCGACTAAGTTCTAAATGATTGCCAAACCCGTATAAATTCATAAACATTAAACTCATGAATTAAACGGAAATCGTAGCGCAGTCCGTCTGCTGCAGATAAGGGATAGCATGTGTTCGATCTTGGGTGGCGACATATCAATGCCGTTCAACATGGTATGGTCTATCTCCCTTACTAACGTGCAGGAAAATATATAAGAACAGTTCCTGTATAATATGACTGTGTGTGATATCATGCAGGTGTTCGGTGCATGCTTAAACCAGTGAAGCAAGCACTATATCTGCTGCAAGTGGAGTCCAAATAACCGAGATACGGTTTGTGAGACGATTAACTCAACATATACAATGGTTCATGCTTTATATTACATTGAATACATAGTATAATTATTTGTAACTTTAAAATCATGAAAATATAAATATATAGTATATTGTACAAACGCTAAACAGTGTTAAACATGTTGCATGCACTATTGGTATTATTATTTTAAATTTAATAGTAACGTATAATACGAAAACGGTTTATACATTGGTAAATTGTTTCGCCTCACTATTTTATTAAATGGTTTTTATTCTGATTCTTTTTTTTAACTTTTTCAAAAAGACCTGCCACAAAAGGAATGGTTAGAAATTTTCATATTGCCGACTGACCGTTCCAAGGCGGTAACTGTCGGGTTTGCTCTTTTCCTTAAAAGACTCATCACAAGTTTGTTCTTACTTTTCGCTTGGCTTGTATGTGAAATACCTTTGTGCCTTTTCGGAGTTTGGTATATGTTGCAATACTCATAGGACTTTGTCATATATTCTTATTCATTAAAATAAAGGGAAAAATTAAGCATGATTGTACTTGTCTGAAATAATTTATTTTAATATTATGGATTATTATTAACAATGGCCATAATTGCAATAGATGCACTACGTTTGAGTGCAATTTCGCTCATCCTATTTATGTTTTACCATTCATAATATCAAGTCCATAAGGTGGACATATTAACGAACATATTAAGTGTGGACAAATTGATAAGTGTATAGTGCAAGCGACCACTCTGACCACACGTATCACTGCAAAAATACTAGCTACAATAGAATACACATTATTCTAAAACACTTTACTCTATATGACTTATTATAATTAAGTGAATCCTAAATTGTACCCCTACTATGCCTATCAAACTAACAAATATGTACCATATATTGATCCAGTACTTATTATATACTTGTTTTATATGCTTAGTAAGGCTAGTAACTAAAAATACAAATATAGCAACAATCAATACAAATTACTAAGATTGCATTGCTGTATATGTATCTTACATAGATTACCATATTTTTGTTCCACCTACTGCAAGTGGGATTTAACTGTTGCTGTATTGGCTCCTAGTTCCGCTTGTAATGAAGGAGGGAGTATTACATGAAAGGTCTTGAGCTGAACGGTTAGATCTAAAAATTACCGTTATGAACTGTTTTGGAATTGGCTATATTTATAAGAGACATTGCCACATAAGACGTGTCTTCTTATTTGGCTGCTATTTAGAGTTACTGAGCGAGGCGAATGAAATAATATTATTTCAAATCCCATTTATTGTCCTCTTTTCGTAACGTAATAGTCCCAAATATCGTTTGGTTTATACACACGTGACTTAACTTAAAGTCATATCCTTACCACTGCGAATTAAGAACAATTAATTACGCTACTATTTGAAATATTACTAATATCGTTACGTGTATTTTCCTCTGACTTAAATTGGACTACGTCAAAACATTCGAGAGATACAGACAACGAGGAATGAAGTTAACGTCATCAAAGACGCAAGTTTACCAACTTGATGTATCTGTTTATCAAGCTTCCTAGCGGATATTAAGAACATAATATGGTTTCGTGATAGCAGAGATAAACAACGGTATTGTCTAATCATGTGGCTTATATATATATGGAGAGGAAAACAAAATATCCAGAACTCTTTTCTCCCCACCGCGCACCCATATTCCCTATTAATCTCTAAGACATTTCCGAAAGTTGTTATTGATATCAAATAAATAAATGAAATTCCATCTAGAGTTCTCTCTATCTGATCAATTATTAGGACTTTTTTGCAATTGATCGGAGATATAATATCTGTACGTACCAGACTGTATGTCAGCATGCTTATATTAAAATATCTTCAATAATATATTTATTCCGACATTCAACATATGAAAAATGTGGAATTAGAAAAATGTGTTGTTCTGTTTCTTTTGTCTGTCTGCCTGTCTGTCTGTCTGTCTGTCTGTCTGTCTGTCTCTCTCTCTCTTTCTCTCTGTCTGTTTGTTTAACTATGTCAGTCTGTCTGATGTTTTTTCTATGTCTTTTACTTTCTGTTACAGTTTCTTTCTGTCACCATTTGTCGTTCTGTGTGGATGCATTCATATGTGTCTGTATATATGTTCGTCTGTTTGTATGTCTGTTCGTCCGTCTGTTAGTGTGTATATTTAATTTTCAAGATTTTATCATAATAAAAAAATATCAAAGACGGAGTCTTTAAAATGTGTACTTGTGTAATTTTAAAGTATTTAACAACACCGCTTTTTCAAGAAAACATAAAAAGAACAAGTTAATAACAAAATAAATTCATCATTCAGCATAAAACACAAAAACATAAATCAATCGCTTAGAAATTAAGCGAAGGGACTTTCCTTTCAACCTATATTCCACTTGACATAATATACCCATTGGTACCATATTTGAAAAAAGGTCCATATGTTCTTCATTTCTCGCGTTGTGGACAAGTTTGAGGGATAATTAAATATATGTTATATTTCAGCGTTATCAATAACAGTAATTATAGGCTTACGGAAGTGGATGTCAGAAGTTAGTAACATGCGGGCTTTATGTGTCATAAGGTCAAGCGTATGCTTATTAAATGTGGGTACCTAACCTACGTCACCTCTACCTCAACGTAAAATCGAAAACTGATTATATTGTCATGCTGGGGTGTTATTTAACTTTACTTTCCATTAACATATTTTCTTTTGCAGAAAACTTCAGATTGCTTCGACAAGATGCTTTCTTATTTTGAGAAGATCACTGTAAGTATCAGAAAAATACAAGAAAAATAAGTATTGTTAAATGTATGAACGGTTTCATATACATATACCTCTCTGTGGATGTCTTAACTCAAAGAGATAATTGATTTGTCAACTAGAAGAATGTGATTAAACTTAAATTGTTATCGAACAGAACTGTATTCTTATGGCGTTGATATGTGCCTTGTTCTCGGGTAATTTTAAGAGGGGTTGATTTTGATAAAAGGAGATAATGTGAAGTTTGTTTCTTATAATCAGAAAGAGTTCCTATAGTTAAAGGGGAGGAATGCAACTTTTAGTAAAACATAAAACTAAAAATCAAGAAGACAATTTATTAAAAGTGAACATTCTCTTCAGTGAACCTTCCGAATGTTGATAATACTATCCATTCGTGTGATAAAATGACAAGGATTGTGGTTTGAGTGTCATTTCAGTGCACCGCTAAAAAACAACAGGATCAAAACAGATAAATTTGCGTATCTATCTGCTAAAACACATTATTAATCAGGACATTTTCAAAATTACTAAAGACTGATTCAACTTGAAATTCAGAAACATCCGAGGACGCTGCCTTTGATGTTACCGACAAGGGCAAACGAAAAGACATTGAAGGTCTGATTAATTGCAAATATCTGTATTTTGGTGACTCAAACAATCGCCCCGGTAGCTTCTGATTGAAGAATCAATTAAACGATAACGATGTATGGTTGAAAATATTTAACGATGTGTATTTGAACCCTTCATAACGGTTTGGCTGTGCTGGCTGATAAATGTATTAAAGACTACTGCAATCTCTGTTGGAAACGCTAATTTTGAAGCGTCATATATAGTCTAAGACAATTTCAAGTAAAGACAGGCAATTTGTTTATTTGTTGTTCATGTTTCTCATTGTAATATCTCTTGCATGCTTTCATTTTATACACTTGCTAGTGTTCGATAGTTTTGCCACTTATTTCTTTTAAATGTAGTAAGTTATCATTTTAACTGTTCATTAGAATAGTGTTTAATTGAAGTTACTAAACACTAGATTTTTATTTGTAGCAGATATCAGATCTGTAACAAATTATGTGTACTGTACATTGGAAGAAAACACAATTCTGAAACTGAATTATATATTTCATCATGTAAATTAGTAGTTTTTGACGGAGGCCTTATTTTTTGAAATCAAATCAAATCATTTTAATTTGAATTTTGACATGAAGAAACTAATCTGCTGACAATCAATGCAATAGAAATTATGCCTTGCAAATTGTGGCTTTTTGACCCAAGATCTTTATAGAAGTATTAGAGTCTGGTGAAATTGCATTGTAAGTAAATGTTTTGGGACATATGCGGAAATTAAGGTATTTTGCCATAAGAGAATACACAACGAATCAACAGGTGAAAAAATAAACATCCAGTACATTAGCAGTTGACCTTAGAAGTTGACCCGTTAAGTCTTTTGTATCCTCTACTTCTTCGAAGGAAGCATCATTTTGAATAGTACGTGTGGTCAAATTGTATAAATTGTGATACTCAACTAAATGAAAATGACAGAAAGCAGAAGCAGATATTAAAAGCTGACATAATCATTGCGCGTTCAGCAGAGTTGTGTCCGTTAAAGATTCGACTGACCTGGATTATCACACCCAGTCCTTTTCCTGTGCTTTCCAGGAGGCAAAGACTACAATGATTGTTTCCGTGATTATTGTGATTGCCTGAACAAGCTTAGCACCTTAGAAAGAATATAACAGATCCAAGACCGGGGCTGCTTGGTGTACTTTTCCTAAAGAACTGAGAATGCCATTTTCTGAGTGACTAAATATGGTTTGGTGCAAAGTGTGTGCTTACATAGATACGAATCGATAAACACTTCCCAGTTTCTTATGAAATTATCAATGATCTGATCAAACGTTTCGAAGAAGTAGCGTTCAGTTATGTGTGCTTAACGGGGGGCAGCCCTGTATATTTCACTTGACGCGTAGTACCCATACAGAAACCAAAAAAAAAAACCATCAAACTATCCGTTATGATGAAACGGTCCCCTCAGAAATTATCAACATGTATTGAAGGCAATGAAACTTTCACTGACATAGTTGCTATCTATTTAAAATGAAAAATTGTTAATAATTCCGATTCTGCTGAAGCTGAGCAGGTGAAACCAAAAGCTTCTGGGGCAGCTGTCCATGACTATTTCAAGATTGTGGATCCCACACAGATGTCAAATGATTGTTTTATACCAAATTCATTCGCCGACAATATTGATGACACACCATGTCAGAGTTCATGTCCTTGATAATAATTCTAAGGCTAAGGCAGTAGTCAAAAAAGCCATCTTAGTATCATCCACCAATGACTGTGCATGTGTAAACAATAAATTCGTAGCTGTCAGCGACACAAAAATTTCACCAATATCGGCGAGGATACTCCCATACAGCTTAATCATCCGGGGATGGAAGAAATTACCGCTGATAAAAGTTATTGTTACAATACTCTTTTCACTCTTTCCGTGGAGTACTTTGCACCAAGAACGATCACTCTGGAGGATTTTGCAGATAGTGATTTGTGGGGGACATGGCGATATTTTAGTTTGTCTAATTAATAAAAATATGTGTCAACGTATGTAACGATAATGATTATTATTAGTACCGTTAGCGGTTCTTTGTTAAATCTCCGGTGACGGGGTCGTTAGTGTTTTTAAAATAAAATGTACAAATGCTCGTATGTGGCCGTTGCTTATATGAAAATATTTCCTATGTTGAGGATTTAAAAGTAAAAAGAAGGTTGTTCCTCTTAACTTACATGTCTCCCACTGCAACATCTTTTCCTGGTAAAATGGATTATCATACACATATGATGTATTTAATTTAATTTAAACACAAAAATAGTAACATGGAAAGGAAAATGTAATGTGGCAACTACTTTTTTATTTCTAATGATCTTGTTAGGAAATTAACATACGAATCACGAACGTTGTGGGTTACAACATAAATGATAATGACGATGACGATGATAATATTAATGATGATGGTGAGTTGGAGGAGTAAGTGTTGTTGTTGTTGTTGTATTATTCAGTAATGTGATATTCCTGTTTTATTTATTGTAGGAAGCCGTTCAGAATATAGCAGCACAAATCGTATGTATGAAAAGCTTTACCTTGTTTTTTCTCAGCAGGAAAAACTCTGATAGAATTGCGTAAACGCACGTGCTTTATGAAGTTATCTTAGTATAAAACAACGATACATAATTTGCTGACAGTAATACACCGCAGAACATTTGGTATACAAAAACACGAGTTCAGTTTTGGGGAAATGTTTGAGACATACGATTTTGGAGGAATCTATACATTATACTGCTTTGTTAAATAAACATTTAATTAAAAACAGCAAGAAAACCAAGAAAAGAAACGTATGCAAATTACAGTAAATACATACTATTGCCGTAACCAGAATTTATATACATTGTAATGCTCATGCTATATGGGACAGTGTCAAACATATTAAACTGTTCGGTTCTCTTAATATCTTCGACTAAGTTCTAAATGATTGCCAAACCCGTATAAATTCATAAACATTAAACTCATGAATTAAACGGAAATCGTAGCGCAGTCCGTCTGCTGCAGATAAGGGATAGCATGTGTTCGATCTTGGGTGGCGACATATCAATGCCGTTCAACATGGTATGGTTTATCTCCCTTACAAACGTTCAGGAAAATATATAAGAACAGTTCCTGTATAATATGACTGGGTATGATATCATGCAGGTATTCGTTGCATGCTAAAACCAGTGAAGCAAGCACTATATTTGCTGCATGTGGAATCCAAATAACCGAGATACGGTTTGAGGGACGATTAACTCAACATATACAATAGTTCATGCTTTATATTACATTGAATACATACAGTCAACTCTCGTTATCTCAAATTTCAAGGGACCGTAGAAAATAGTTTGAGATATCGGAAGTTTGAGATATCCGAATTTAAGGATAGTTTGTGTAAATATTAAAAATCTTACCTGCTACACGATGACTGGTAATGACTGAAATTCCTTGTTATATCTGCCACTGTAAACTAAGTTTCTGCAAGTTTGTGTGGTTTTGCATGTTTAAAGTGTTATTAGATTTTTTACAATGTAATTTAATATTGTAATATGTAGTATAATTATTTGTAACTTTAAAATTATGAAAATATAAATATATAGTATATTGTACAAAGGCTAAACAATGTTAAACATGTTGCATACACTTTTTTGTTTTATTATTTTAAATTTAAAAGTAAAGTATAAGACGAAAACGGTTTATACATTGACAAATTGTTTTGCCTCACTATTTTATTAAATGGTTTTTATTTTGATTCTTTTTTTAAAAATCTTTTTCCAAAAGACCTGCCACAAAAGGAATGGTTAGAGATTTTCATCAAAATAAAGGGAAACAATAAGCCTGATTGTACTTGTCTGAAATAATTTATTTTAATATTATGGATTATTATTAACAATGGCCATAATTGCAATAGATGCACTACGTGTGAGTGCAATTTCGCTCATACTATTTATCTTTTACCATTCATAATATCAAGTCCATAAGGTGGACATATTAACGAACATATTAAGTGTGGACAAATTGATAAGTGTATGGTGCAAGCACCACTCTTACCACACACATCACTGCAGAATGCTAGCTACAATAGAATACACATTATTCTAAAACATTTTAGGCTCTATATGACTATTTTTAATTGAGTGAATCCTAAATTGTAACCCTTATATGCCTATCAAACTAACAAATATGTACCATACATTGATTCGGTACTTATTATATACTTGTTTTATATACTTAGTAAGGCTAGTAACTAAACATACAAATATAGCAACATTCAATACAAATATATAAGCGTGTATTGCTGTATTTGTATCTTACATAGATTACCATATTTTTGTTCCACCTACTGCAAGTGGGATTTAACTGTCGCTGTATTGGCTCCTAGTTCCGCTTGTAATGACGTAGGGAGTATTACATGAAAGGTCTTGAGTTGAATTGCAGCTTCTTGATATTGTTTTAGTATTGTATAAGTCTAAACATGAGTTCTGACAATATAAAATATAGACTGACGTGAGATACTATTTGTATTATACACACAGTTCATTTGGACTTTTTCTAAAAAGAGCATATCCTGCTTTATGTTTATTATGATTTAACATATTTTCAAAATGAATAAGAAATCCTGTTTGACCATAATTAATGTCAGTATTAATATCATAGCACATAACAAGAAAACCATTTTGATAAACATTTAAGATATTCGGACTGCGAGCAAAATACTTTTATTCCAGTTTTTGACAGATAGACAAGCATTAAGATTTAGAGACAGTCAGACAGGCAGATAGACAGGTATATAGACAGAGCCATACCGACAGAGAGACAGACATGCCGACAGAGAGACAGACAGGTAGACAGGCATACAGACAGACGGCCATTCCGACAGACAGTCAGACAGACAGATAAACAGTGAGATAGATAGTCATATTGACAGGCAGACAGACAGACAGACCGTCAGATAGACAGGCAGACATACAAACAGACTAACAGATAGCCAGGCAGATAGACAGAGAGAAAGAGAGGCAGGCAGATAGATAGACAGACAGACAGACTGAGTCAGACATATAGACAAACAGACCGTCAGACAGACATTCATACAGACAGACAAAAGACGACGACATGATGATGATGACGATGTTCATGATGGTGATGATGAAGATGATGATGATGATGATGATGATGAATATGATAATGATGATGTTTTTAATGATGATGGTGATTATTATTATTATATTGATGCTGATGGAGATGATGATGAAGAAAGTGCTGATGATGTTGATGATGATGAAAATAATGAAGAGGAAGAAGAAGATTACGATGATGATGCTGATTATGATGATGATGACTATGGTGATCATGATTATGATGATAATATGATGACGATGGTTTCTCCGCATTTCACACATTATTTAGCCTACGATTTTTTGCTATACTACTGTGAGTGTTGTTTTTCCTTTTCTTTTCTCTTTTGTAGCCCTGCTTGAATGGAGTGAAAGCGACAGTGTCATCTGCATTTACTGTCTGGGTCGGTATCTCTGCGGTATCTCTATCAATCTGTTTACCTATCTGTCTGTTTGTCTGTCTGTCTGTCTGTCTGTCCGTCCGTCCGTCCGTCCGTCCGTCCGTCTTGTTGCGTAACGGGGCTCCATAGTAGAACGCAACATCATTCGATCATTACAATTTTATTAATTAATTAATTAAGTTACATTTTCTTTTCATCCGAACTGAGCTCGCATATATTTTTGACGATCGCGTCATTTCTACAGTGAACAACTCCCGTATCCCGTCTATTAATGAAAGTTACATTTTACAAACTAACAACAGTGAGGCGTGAATACCTCTCTCTACCGCGTCCAAATCTACCCTCCTCTCCCTAAATAATCTTAATTCCTCCCCTTTTCCCATTCCGCACTCCTAACATATATAGGCTAAATTTATTTGCTCATCCAAACTTAGCTCGCATATTTTTTTGACGATCTTGCATTCCTAGAGTGCACGACTCACGCTTCCCGCCTATATTTCGACGTAGGCATCAATCACGGTCCTGAATCGTGCCTCTTTATTGCCATATTGCTAGTTTCCAGGTACACAAAATGTATATTGTATCGTTTGGGTTATTATTCATGTCATTCTTTGTCCTGCCTTAATTAAACTTTTTGCACTGAGTTTAATTAAACGACACGATGTCTTTAACTAACAAATTATAACCATTTGTTATTTACTTGAGCACTAATTATTATGATAATATTACATTACAACCCTCACAGATATATAATAAAAAAACAACAACAACAAAAAGGATTTATCGTAATCTTTCTTTTTTAAACTCTCTCTTTTTCTCTCTCTTGCATTACTGTTCATATATATACATATATCCTAATAAGAAGCAAACCAACTTTTTATATATATGTGATAACACCCAAGTCCCTTAAAACATACATCAAATTAAATTAACAAATAAAAAATGCAAAAGAAATACAAATGTAAAATTAAAACCAAATTCAAAAGGACCAAACTCCCAACATATTAATAAAACACTTGAAACTTTGCATTGTACATACAAATCTATGAAGCAATGAAGCAAGTATCAAATAAAATGCAAAGAAAAACTAAATTGACGACATTGCCACATAATATGAATATGACTGAATATATATATATATATATATATATATATATATAAAAATATCTTCGCGGCTGTCGTCCTTAATGGAATTGTTCCCGCTTGTGCCAGCTATGAGGAGTAAGACGTCACAATTCCCTCCTCTCTGGACGATCGGCTTGTCGTAACATGCTGTTTGAAAATATGAGATAATTTCTTATTTAAATGTAAAGTACTACTATTTAACACTGAAAATAACACTTTAAATTGTATATGTTTGTGCACAACTTGGTTGTTCGTGTATCTTTTGGATGTCGGCGTGAAATTAGTTGGCAGTTGATTGTGTTTATTTGTGACGTCCGTACCTGCGAAGTGTCGTCCCCTCGGCTGTTGAAAGTTGTCTGTTGACCGTTGGCTGTTATATAACTAATGCAATGGCTGTGTCACTGTTTGATGATTTATGTTGTCCTGCAAAAGTGGATGGATGTTTACTGCGTATATATGGCTTTACTGGAATCGATAATCACCAATGTTCATATGTATTTCTGGTAACTTTCCTGTTGTAGTAGTTTATTGTTTGTTTGTTGCTATGACGTTTCACCATTCACATCCAAAAATGGTATCACTTTGACATGTAACTGTCATGTAACTGTCTTATAACTTCAGCATGTTGTACCCTGCGGTAATTGTTTGTGGAAAACGGTTGTTTTCCGAAACCTCGCTTCATGTCATTTTGGGATATTTTTGACGTGTGTAAGTTGAACTTCGTTCCCTAAAATCTGCTCGGTCGACGCTGTCCTGGATGGCCGGTCCGACTAACTGTAAGGCTTGGAATCAATAGTGGTTTTGTGCACCATTCCCATTTTTGGCTGATACATAGTGCTTTACATATGTTTTGTGTGTTGGTGTCTTATACAAATTATTTTTCCATTAACCCCAGTTAATTATTTGTTAATTGCTTGTATACAATCAGCAGTAGTGTCTATATTTATTTTGCTGTTTGTGTGTGGTTTATGTATAGCGTGCGGTATCCATGAACAATCAAACATATCAATGAGAGAAGCAAACAGCATCATCATATGTACAAATGTATTGTAATAGCAATTTTATAGACTTCGTATTGATATTGATTTTCTTTGAAATAAAACTTTACATAACTCCTTCATTGGAGTGAATAATTTGCAACTATAAATGCATAACATTCGATGCATAATTGAACAAATATTTTATACATGTAAAATCTCGCGCGCGTTCTCTATTTACAACTTCGTTAACGATTCGATTTCTACTACAAAATATATTTATTTATGTAGATCTACTATTTACAATTCTGGCAAGTTACTTTTGCTTTACTTAACAGTTTTTATCTCTACTAAATCGTGTCGTACCTATCGGATGATCGTAAAAACCTATCTTAATGTTCGGCTTTTTTAATCAATATATCATCGCTGTGAAATGTCACTAACTGATTTAATGCAACTTCATTGCAACTTGGCGAAGGACATTGATGCGTGAACTTAATTTTACGTCCCTATCTGTGCAGTTATGTTCTTGACATTGTTAATGTCTCCGGGGCAGTGTGATTGCCGTTGTCATCCCAAATGCTTTCTTCACTATCTGTCAATAATTGCGGTGACCCTATTGTCGCGCTATCTGATTTATGTGTGTTCATTTTGTGACTGTTGTCTATTTGTGCTTGTCCTGATTTGAACTGAGCATTCATTAACCTAGCTTTTAGCTCAATTAATGGGATATCATCCTCGCTATCATTGCTTGATGAACACGGTTCGTCGTTTCAACTGTCATTACTTGTTAGGTTGTCCTGTACTACAAACCTACATTTCCTAATTGGTCTTCGTCCCTGTTCAGCATTTTTCGGTATATCCCAGCTATCAATATTTGCAAAGCGTAAATGGTCAATATGTGTGGTAACTAGGTGATTATCTAATTGGTTCTTCACTGTGAAATGTTTGTCTGAGAATATGTAAATAATGATGAAATATGGTAGCAACGGTTTTGAATTTTGGGTTCTTCTGGTTACGTTTTTAAGGTAAATTGGATCATTAATTTCTATTTGGACTAGTTTTCTGGTCTTACTTGCTTTTTAATCCTATGTACATTTAAATACGCTTGCTTGTATATTTGATGGTTTTTAGATAACATAATTTGATGGTAACTTTCCCCGAGATATGGTTACTGATGTCCTAAAAGGTTGTCAATTGGGATAAGTACGTCTCTACCATGCATTATAAAGTATGGACTCATTTTTTAACTACCGTTGCTATGAAATCTTATCGCTGCTACTGCTTGTTATAATTAAATCCCAGTTTGTTTAATTGTCCTCAATAAGTTTGGTGATAGTAGATTTTAAAATAAAGTTTAACCTCTCAGAACTTCCATTGCTAGAAGAGTGGTAACGAACTGTTTTAACGTGGTGTATGTTTAAAGCTGACATAGTTTTCTCAAACATTTTAGACGTGGTATTGTCATTTCTTTAATTGGCGATGTAATTTGTCTTTAATTAACTGATTGACATTTGATGCAATGATCAATAAATGTGTTAACTTCTATAAATAATTTGGGCCAGTAATATTTTCTGACTATAGCATCATTCGTTCTTTGTACTGCTGCATGAAAAGTCTCATGATAAGCCTTCATAACTGAGACTCTAATTTGCAATGGAACGTAAATACGTAACTTGGGATAATTGTCTGGGTTGGACACGCAATGTAAGATGTAATCTTTAATGATACATTTCCGTGTTTCCGCGTCAGTAAGTCTGCTTTGACGTACGCATGCAAACAATTTGTTAGTCAAAGGGTCGGCTAACTGCTCGCTTTTCATGCAATAATTTTGCATGCCTTCGGGCGGTTCTTTCTTATTGTATCCGCGATCGTCATCATTTACGCGGTTTAGGGCGTGGGCTTATCGTGACATGTCGATATTTGCACTGTTTATTGGCGCAAATAATATATCGGTGTCCGATTTATTTTTGGGTATTTCGTCATTTGTCGGCAGGCGTGATAAACTATCTGCAACTACGTTTTGTGTTCCTGGGAAATGGACTATTGACATATCGTATTCGCTTAATCGTAAAGCAATTCGATGCTTTTTTTCTGTTCGTGGATGTTGTTGACAGCAAAAGAGTTACTGGCTTATGATCTGTTCTCACTATAAATTTTGATCCATTTCGAAAACAACGCAATTAATTGCTTGATCAAGAACTGTTGCTTCTTTCACATTTTTTTTTAATTGAGCTCTTGAAAATTTCTGGACTTGAATTGGAAAGGTATTTCGTCTTCGCGTTTGCCCGTCGGACTTTGAATTAAAACTGCACCATAAGCTCTATCGCTTGCATCAGATTCAACGACAAAAAAGTCTTGCTTAAATCGGAATTACGTAACAGTGGCATGTCAGCTAATTTTGCAACAATTGTTTTGAAACTTGATTGACATTCTGGGGTCCATTTTAATTTTTATTTTCGCTAGATTGGTTAGTGGTCAGACTGTATCGTAGACGTTTTTACGAATCTTTGATAGTAAGTCCTAAAACGACCTGACTTCTTTGACATTGGTTGGTATTGAATTTTTTTAAAAATATTTTCTACTTTACTCTCATCAGGTTTGATTCCTGCTGCTGAAACGGTATGACCTAGGCACATTGCCTTTAAAAAACTATCTGTCTGTCTGTCTGTCTGTCTATCTGTCTGTCTGTCTGTGTGTCTGTATGTCTTTCTGTCTGTCTGTCTGTCTGCCTGTCTATCTGCGTGCCTACCTACTTTTCTATACATCTACAGACAGACAGACAGACAGACAGACATATAAGTATAGACATATACATAGTTGCTACGATCGTAGGTATTTGTACGCCCATTGAATGAACTGCTTCACTTGATTAAAACTGAAAAAAGATGAAAAAGTGGTGATTGAAGTACCCCACTTTCAAAAAGAAAATCTACATATTTACCTTTATGTGGCTCATAAAATAAATACGTTCTATTAGATTACATTGACGGAAAATGACGGAATATTTGCTGAATATGCCGATTATCGATCTTGAATATTGTGACCTATATAGGTACTTATACAAATGGCAGACAATGAGCGATAAGGCTCCGATTAAAGTTAGCAAAATACATTTAATTATTTCGATACCGACGATAATTCAGACCGTGTAAACGAATACAACAGCTATTTTTTTATCCTTTTCGACCCTGAGCTTTGCGGGTTACGTTAAAAAAGTCGACGAAAACAACACAGAATAACAAAAAGCATGAACGAGAATTAAAATTGAGAAACTTGATTTTCCTTTGTTTTACTTCAGCCCACTATCATTCTTTGGCAAATACATTTTGAGCTTTCATATCTATGTTTATAACCAGCCCACTTTCTCATCCTCTCTGTGGACTCAATCGATCTCAGATCTAGGGTATTCTAGTAATGGCTGTCTGTGCATAATTAATCATTATTTATAAGTAGTAGTGTAAGGTATTCTCCCACTTTTTTCTCTAAGTGTTATAAATGAAATTCTAACACTTTCAATATTTAATATCCATAAACAAAGAAGCATTCTGCCGTTATGAAATGAACGCTATAACACGGCATTAAGCGGAACTATTTTACTGCAGTAAAGTAACTGTTCCTTTTTACTTTCTCTACCCATTTTCGTATTGCAGATTAAGCCGAAATATTGTGATAAGTTATTCTGTTTGTTCACATTCGCCTAAAACTTTACCCTATCTTGGAAAGTAACGGTTTGTTACTATTAACATACCTAATTAATTATGATAACAAAATCAATTAATTAAATTTCGTCGGTTGTTGATATTAAAAAAATAACCAGGAAGTACTCGAGGTGAATTAAAACATTGCGTAAATTGTAGTTCACATTGTAATTCGAATTCGGACACCTTATAGGTAAAATATTCGTGTCGAGCGTGAAAGAATGGAAATAGATTTTAAGTTTGCGTGATATAATGCTCAAAATATCACGGTTTCTCGTTCAAAAACTCGAAACAGTGATATGATGGGCGTTAGATCACGCAAACTTTAAATGTATTTTCTAAATATTCAATTCATTACATCCAGTAAAAAACTATATATTTATATTAGGGATATCAAGGGATACTAAATTTGGTATCCGGATATCCATCGAACGACCCGAACGGTTATCCGGTTATCCGGATACAAATCTTAGTTAATTCTGACGTTGCAGTCGGATGTATGTGCTCGTTACTAACGTTTCCATTGACATAATTAAATCGTCATTTCAACGAAAATAATTAAATCAACATTTTCATAGGCATAGGCAATTCATCATTTTAATAATAAATGAAATACGAACAATAAAAACATTTGGTAATTTTAATTCACATTTGCGTTGGATTCGTCTACGGACCTCACATAATGTCGCGAAACATCGGCCTGAAGATTGGAAGGCATAACTAACGATTTGTTTAGGAAGTGGATGTGAATAAGTCAAGATCACCGTGATCTAATGAAAACATAATAAATTCATCAATTCATTTATAGAATCCAAACGGACTTAATTAAACTTGAGTAACAGATCTTTGCCGACAAACCTGTTTATTGGCTACAAAAAAGTAGCTCTATCTCTTCTTAATAAAGCCGAACAAACGAAATTAAAGATAATAATCCTTAATCAAAATGGATAAGTAATAGCTTCAAACAATAGCTGTTAATTGGCAAATTATGTCACATAAGCTTTAGCACATTTCTAAAACTGTGAAGTTCATCAACAAAATTAAAGATAGTATTCGCTAAACAAAATGGATCAGAAGAAACTTCCAACCTTGGCGGTTAATTAGCATGTTATTATACATATCATCATGTTTTAGCACATTTCTAAAACTGTGAAGCCAAATATACGATACTGCGTGTCACCACCTGTCACCACCTGTCGATAATCTGTTACTCCTGCGTATGCGCGAATGCACACTGACATGACAGCAAAAAGATAACTGAGCAAAATGGCCAAAACATTTAATTTTATGTTTAAAATTTTACATTTTATAAGCGTATATCCGGATACCAGAGTCGATTCGGATATCCGATGATCCGTTGAAATCCCAATATATATATATATATATATATATATATATATATATATATATATATATATATATATATATATATATATATATATATATATATATATATATATATATATATATATGTGTATATATATATATGTATATATATATGTATAATTTCCAATTAAACTTATTTAATTGTTACAAGGATTTTTGTTTTTGATATTAAAGATACATCGCAGCGACATAACTATGGTCATAAATGCGACGACCAGTTAAATAGGAGGAGGAATAACCCAGATAAATGTCGCAGTAGAACCACCGACGCAGAGGGCATGGGTACACATTTCGGCAGTAGATGTTTCACAGTTTTCAGTTTGATTTCCTATGAACTGATATAATTGCCCAGTCTATATTTGTCTTATTGTCATTGCTTTAAAATTGTTGAATGAAAACAAATGTTTCATTTTGATTACTGTTTTTTTTTCTCATTGAGAAGGGGCGTGGCTAGACTGCATTATAACAGGCAGATTGTTATTTAAACGTAAATAACGACGATGTGTGGGTAGGGCGGTAGTCCCCAAAATAAAATAAAAACAACAACAACAAAAAAAAACATACAAAAGAAAACCAGAAACAAAAACAAAAAACAACAACAACCACCCCCACCCGAAAAACCTGCAAATATTATAGTAAACTATTTTAGGGCGGTAGTCCCCAAAATAAAATAAAAACAACAACAAAAGAAAACATACAAAACAAAACCAGAAACAAAAAAACAACAACAAAAAACCCCGAAAAACCCGCAAATATTATAGTAAACTATTTTTATGGGTAACAACGATGCCCCTTACCCCAACCACAGCTACTCTAGCAGTCACCTCCAGCATGCTGGAACGCTTTCATCCATGTTCTACGCATAGCTTCATCCTTTTCGATTCGGTCAGTTCGCAATGTAATTTTTGTAATATCCGATTTTTCTAGCGCAATAAGTTTAAAGACCTTTATTTATTTAAGGTACTTGCAAATAAATAAATGGATTCAATAACCTCATTCAATGGTCATTTTAATACATGCATACTCATATTCATACAAGCATGCATGCATGCAAACATACATGTACATATGCTTGCATATATGCACACAGGCGTACACAATGTATACTTTTTCTATATTTATATTTATAAATATATTAGTTAGGAAGACAGGCTTTAAATTAATATAATTGTAAAACAAAAATAGTTTTATTAGCATGTTTCCCCTCTCTTGTAGAACTGGCTCGATCTCGTCGGTCTCGCTTTCAAGATACTCGGTTGCGTATTGGTATGTTTCACATTTATCAGTTTTGTGAATAAACAATTAAACTTTGTTGATGTCAAGGGTCCCCCTAAGACATTTTCCATTGAGTGCCGGTGCCGACATGTCATAGCTCCAGAATACGACTGGGCGACATCCCTGCATTTTACCGAAATGCAGTAATTCCTGCGGTATGCCTTACATGCAAGAGCTGTTTATTCAAGAAACAACTGCTATTTGTTAACGCCACACATGTGATCGACCTTTATTATAATACATAAATATTCGATATTGTTACATGTATTTAATATAGACAAACTGTCGGATACCACATTGTAAGGCATGCGTGGACCAACGGGCTATGCAAACAGAGCTTCAAAAGTGTATGTGTGCAGCACCTCGTCACTAGGGTGCTATGAAAGCTATTCTGCATTGACCTAAAAGCGTGTTTATGATATTAAGTCATGGAAATTTTAAGTACCCATAATATAGTTCGAAGAGCAAATCATTAAAACACGAAATGCAAATTCAGGAACGAGCTACGGAGTAGCCAGGAGTATCACTAAGCAATTAGCGAAAACAAAGGAGCAAAATGTATTTAGAACTAGAATTTCTTGACCGAGATATGTGCGGCCTTGTGTGGCTCTATATAACAGAAAGTGAATATTGAACTTAGTATGTTAATTGAATTGATTTAGCTGTTAGTGTTTTGATTCATAGGTATGGTTTTTAGGATTTCGAACGTGAATGTCAGAGCAGAAGGACTATATCTGTCACTGTGACGCCATGATGATACAATGTGGCTAATTAACCAAAGTTTCCTTATTGTTAAAGAAAACTGTCATGTTAGATTATTCTGTATCTTTCATTTTTGTTTTAATCAATTGCAGAAACAGGCAGTTATCTCGCAAGAACTTGGAGACACAATGAATGAGATTGGGAATGAACTGGTATGTATCAGTGAAAATAAACGATAGTAAGATGATTAAACATGGATTTTTTTCCAATTAATTGGTGCAAACAGTTAAAATTACAGTTAAAATGGTGCTATTTTGCTTTAAAAACGCATAACATATTATGTATTTAAATTAAAAGTAAATGGTAAAATGATACTGAATTTCCGTTCCTTTGATCAGTCAAAATATATTTCTTACGGGAACATAATTAAGATAATTAAGAATAAAACACACGTACGCACGCACGCACGATACTCCATAAACCAACAGATGTTTGCTTTACATATATTGCAGATGGAATTGACCGCCGATGGATTCCTAGTCTCTATAGTTGGGGCTTTTGTGCGTATCAAAGTAAAATAATGATTAGCTTTAATTACAGTTTATCTGGAACATGATCTTAAGAGAATTGTATGATGATGGTGATGATGTTGTTTTTGATGATGTTGTTGTTGATGATGATGACGATGATAATGTTACGAAAATGTTGAGGATGATGACGATGATAATGTTACGAAAATGTTGAGGAGGAGTAGGAGTAGAAGGAAACGATGGAGAAGGATTTGGAGAAGAATATTGATGTTAAAGTTGAGGTTGGAGGTAAGGCAGATGATGATCAAGACCATGACGATGGTTCTGATCATGGGGTGCTGATTATTATATGTGAATTATTTTCCCATGTTTGCCAACTTTGGCTTCTGTTTTGCAGGTTCCCGCTTTTAAGGAAAGTGAAGTTGTTAAAGGGATTGCAGTTCTCGCCAAAATTATTTTGGTTCGTGTTAAAATAAAGCAAACAAACAACAACAAAAAACATACTTACATACATACACACGCACACACACAATCACACATGCACGCACGAACTCACGAGCGAGCGCGCGCACACTCACAAACTCACAAACACGTACAAACACGCACAGACACACACACCACGCATGATGATGATGATGATGATGATGATGATGATGATGATGATGATGATGATGATGATGATGATGACGATGATGATGATGATGATAATAATTGTGCTGGGGCTCCTTCTTCTTCTTCTGCTGCTGCTGATAATTATGATGATGATGTTTTTGATAATGATGCGACGAAGAAGAAGAGGAAGATGATGGAGATGATGTTAACAACGATGATGAAAATTATGATGATGAATAAGATTTTTGAGAGCGTTTTTTTTTATTATTTTGTAGCACATCTGTAATGGAGACTATGTGAATGCGTTATACTCGGTTGGTGCTGCGTTACACTCGGTTGGTGCTGCTGTCTGGGTATGTATGTATGTGTGTGTATGTGTGTGTGTGTGTGTGTGTGTGTGTGTGTGCGTGCGTGCGTGCGTATGTATGTATGTATGTATGCATATAATTATATTACTTTTAGAATTAAAAGACAAAAGGGGACACTTAAAATAAATATAACCATGTGCCTATACTATTTTCTATAACACGCCGTCCTATGACAGAAGTTTTTATAAACACAAGAGTATGCAATTTAATAGAACTATTTTTATATGTTTACAAAGTCTGGCAGTTAGTAATGCCCAGATATCTCCTTAATTTCTTTGCATTGGTACTAATCTGTTTTAAGGATTGTAGAATCGGAACCGACAATGGGATAAAAACAACAACATAATTAGTGTATTGTAAAATAACTTATTTTAAGAAAATGAAGAAACTATACAAAGTCAGTACTGAATTTAAACCAATACTAAAGGTCGTAAACAAGTGTAATTTGTACAAAACCGGCTTCCAGAAAAGACATAACTAACACAGACGACTGGTCAAAACTATTGCGATTGACCCCTATTGCGGCTTGCTTTTATTTCCAATAAAATAATAAGCGCATGTCCAAACCCATACAAATCATAGCGTTGGTTATGTTGAGAGCTACAATTTCCAACATACCTACATAAATCATGTAATAACTAAGTCCTAGTGAAGAGGGTAGAGAAATCAGCAGCATTATTTAATCAATGGGTTCGAATAATACAAAAATAAACATTTTTTCATGTTTGCTTCTGTTAGATGTGTGTCTGTGTCTTCTTATTCATTTAAAACATGTAGAACATAGTGTTGCTATTATTATTATAGCTACATATCATTTCATACAATGTTAGATGACTCTGGCAGGAGATCTTGGATAACTAAAAACGTAAATAAACCTAGAGTTATGTACATACTGCTTAAATGTATTAAATAAATCAGTTATTAAATGTAAAAAGCGTATGATTTATTTTCTTTTAATTTGAAGGATGTGTTTCACCAAGAAGACTCTTATTCTGAAGTTCTTATTGTATTTGTATCAAGGAAGTTCCAATTTAGCTATTTCTTTACAGACTAGTGAAGTGCAACTAAGATTATGTAAATCGAAATTATCCTTATGTGTATAAAAACTATTGAAATAATAAATAAAGCATACTATTAATCTGTAAAGTACATGTTATATTTTCACATGTAATTGTTCAAACCCAACAATTTATGTAATGGCTATGATAACAATCATTACTTAATATCCCATTATTTCTGTTATATATACACTATTATGACTGTGATATTGTTGAAACATATTAAAATAATATATTGTGCTATTGTTACAAAACTCTTATTCATGTATGCGTTATATGCATATTTATTTCGTGCCAACGGCATTTATTTACGAATTAAATTATTTTAGGGTTCTGAATAAGGTATGCAATAAACGGTTTCTTAGATGTTTGTTACGCCTGATTACATTTTTTTTTGTTGAACCAGTCACATTTATGTCAAAGCACCTGAACTTGAAACCGCCGATCTACTTTGCGTAAGTGTCCTGTGTCATCAGCTAAATAACATTACCTTACATATTTCAGCCCTATATTCCGGCTGCAATTCGAGAGAAGATAGAAGCTCTCCCAGTAGCTCTATTTAACTTGACGAGGACATTTACATCCTGGCTTTCCTCTGTGATCTGCAGTTGTGTTCAGTATATCTGCAGAAAAATCTCCAACCCATGGTGCGCCAGTGGTATATTACATGAATGCACTTGAAAATGACACAGAATATACACATATTAAAATATGTTAAATATTGTCTTGTTACACGATACGAGGACATAACAGAAAAGAAAATAAGGTTACTTTCGGGCTACCGCAGGTAAATGAAATATTTGGTTTAAGTATTAATTTAATATAAATCCCCAATGGCAGGTGTGTTATGAAACTACTCTCGTTACGTAAGCTTGAAAAGTATATAGTAAATGCATGAATTATAGTATGGGTATCAGATGACTTCTTTGTACCAGAACAATACATAATACGTAGTAGTTACTTTTCATAATTACAGAATTACAATAGGATCTCCGTATATTTATTCATTTAACAGTTTCGGGTAGTTTTAATACACAGGGAAGTTGTATTATACATATTTTAGTTTGAGTAATAAAACCTTAAACAAACAGAAATACATACATGTGGGTCATAAAGACATTGTTCCATTGAGGATTCCTTGAAATTGATGCACCTGACCAAATAAAACTAAAAGCACTCGGACGAAATATAAAACGCTGTCTTTAAGCGCCTGGCATACATTCTTTTATAAAGACCCATTTATAATTATATAATCCAGTAATTGACTTACACCGTGTTTTGTTCTGCTGCCTTGTTAATACTTCTCGTTGTGTAGGTGTTTTCTTTTTTTATTTAATTATAGGATATTTTCTTTCTTTCTTTCATCATCATCATCATTATCATCATCATCATTATCATCATCATCTTCATCATCATCATCTTCTTCTTCTTCTTCTTATTCTTATTTATCTTCTTCTTCGTCGTCGTTGTAATAACGCAATGTGTATATATTTATGTTAGTAACGTGTCTCTGAGTGTAATTGTGTGATAGATATACGCTCGTGTTTTGTAATATTTAATTTTATTCATGTTGTATTGCCTTCACTATAATGCACTATTCTGTACACTTGCTCTGGCTAATGGCGGAGTTTTGTGGATGTGTTATTCATTTTATTATTTTAAAATATAATATTTTGGTATCTTTTTATGCTTTATGACATATACATTTTGGTGATGTTTCCTGTGTCTCAAACATTAATATAAGATATAAGATAAGGTATAAGATAGTTTACACCAACTGAAATCGGCATCATAATCATAATCATCAAAGTCGTTATTATCATTCTTCTTCTTCTTCTTCTTTCCATTATAATTATTTTTACTTATATAACGCTATAAATATTATTGTAATTACGCTATGGATTATGTTATAATAACTTCATGAATATGTAATTATCTTAGTAATGTCTCTGAGTGCATGATGGATATATGCTCTGTTAATGTATTATATTTATTAATTCTTTTGTATTGTCTTTACTGTTATGCACTGTTTTGTACATTTCCTTCCAATGGCGGAGAATCATAACGTTTCAACGTTTCTGTAGAGACTGTGATATTGCCATATAATAGTGTTTCCTTTTCTTTCTTTTTCACTTTTACAACTCAAATTGTCACTGTTACAACTTAAATGATGACGTTAAGTTTGAACTAGCACTTGGTATGCGCTGTACAGCTAAGTGGGATTTAACTGCTTCGGGAATGGTTTTTAAATAAATTGTATATGCACTACTAAAACGTTTGAAATAATTACAAATAGAATGCATTTTTAATTGTGCGTGTTGTTTATACTTTTCTGTTTTCCTAATATACCATAGGTAAATAAGAAAAAGGTCCTTTCAAAATTTTCACAGATATTTACATCTAATATACCTATAGACAAAGGCAAACAGGGTAAGTGCAAATGTGATAATAAACACAGAGACTAGAAATAACACAAAAAAGAAACGAGAAAACAGCAGCTACCGCCTTGGAATGGACAGTCGTCAAAAGGACGGACTGGGTGCCTAAACCTGGTGTGTGGAGCGCTGGAACCTCGCACTTCCTGAAAGTTTTTCTATCAAACTGTGTAAATAAAATATCCCGTCAAAGTGAGACAGCTAACAGTAAGCACCTGCATCGGGACCACAACTGGCAAAATGAATAAAAATATCGATATAGACAAAATAACTAGTAACAAAATAAACTATTAACATATGTACAATATGGACAGTAGATAAAAATCTCGGATACCAAAAATTCCAAAATAAGAGAGTAGTCTGAACTAAAACAGTCCAACCGATGACGTATATAAGAACAATTTAATGACGTCATACAATGGCATGACGTCATATTATGCGTTTGTGGTTTGTTATTATTAGCGAAACGCTGCAGCCTATAAATGAAATGCTCACTGAAATTTGCACATGGGGAAATTCTGTTGTGCGGACTTTCATAACCTTGATAAAACATAAAAAAATGGTCATATATAATTCGGTACATGCAATTCTATTTTTATTTTATTTTTTCTGTTACTTATGTACATGTATTTGAACTAGAACCTGATACCATCTTTAATTTAGTATTTACATGTAAATCACAATTTCTTCTAAATTTGTTTTAATCGTTTGCGTCGCCTTTGATGATTCGCATCAACGGTTTTCTTGTTTCTTAATCTGCAAAAGTGTATTTTATGTGAGCCAATATGTGAAGCTCCTATAAGTTTAACAAACTATTATCTATTATAAATTTTAGTTAACCATCAACAGTTAGCAACCACAGGTACTGAATCCTTGATAAAGTAGGAATGTACACCACTCCTACGGTAGCAGATGGTATGCCCAAGTTATCTATCTCGAAGATTTACAGTATAATATTATTACATGTTTCCAGATTGTATTTAAGAAGGTGACGATTAAACAATAAAATCCGCCAACATGTGACACCATTGTCTTAAGTTTAAGTTAAATATATTCATGAAAAGTAGACAGATCATGGCTGATGAGATGATTTTCATGAAAGTGTGTTTGTTTATTGGATTTGTCGTCCCGCCAACATTATTTTAGTTATCTGGAGACGGTGTCCACTTGAGGCGGGTATAATGACGTCTTCACTGTGTATAACATGACGCAAACGTTATCGTGATACCATACCCAGTCATAATATCCTTACTTCGGTTCAACCAGTTGTGAAACTACCCTTATATTTGCCTGAGCATTAGCAAGGGAGCTATACTACTACCACGACTAACGACTTTGGTATGTCGCGACACGGAAATAAATCCGGGGTCTCTCATACATAACATAACAGGTTTATTAGCATAAATTCGATCACCAATATAGCCAAGTCTAACAGAACATAAGGTGTAAAAACATTTACCAAGAAGTACAAAGAAATACATTTATCAGTAATACAGCTGCATTATGCACATTTCAGCTAACGAATTCACATTAGGAACGATATACTATTATGTCTATATTGCAACATTTTATGAAGTGGTTTCATAATTCATAATATGGATTGTCATTTTCATGACAGGAATTATCTACATTCACAAGTAAATGATAATATCTATTGACTGAACACCTGAATATTTATCAAAAAGAAAAGAAATCTAACCCATATAAATGCTAGCATTAAATCTACCTATGTAGTACATGAATCGTCTTTTTAAATAAGAAATAACACTAATGATTATATTGTTAGATAATATAACACCAAAAATAAATTATTATTGCAAATGAGCTGAAGTGCGGAGTATGCAAACTTTGAAACATTATTAATCAGTCGTATAGATCTTGTTTGCATAACAATACAAGTTTTTTCATTGAAGGCCAGTGGCAGAAGTAAGATGTGAAGTATTTTCGTCTCAGATCAATATCCTTTGGACAAACTAAAAGAAAATGGTACTCGGTTTCTGTTAAATTCCTATTAGCAAATTCTGTTACTATGTGCTATGTTTAAATGTCTACCCTTTTCAATGGCTAAATCGTGTGCTGAAAGTCTAAATTTAGTTAAAGCTATTCTATACTTTTTGTTTTAGCTTAATCAAAATACTTTTCTATTTCTACTTGTTGTTTGAACTTGCTCTATGTTTTAAGTCTGTTTGAACTGTTTATTGCGTTATGCCAATTCTGGTGATAAATATCGAGGATTCTTTGTCTTATTAGGTTAAAATTGTTTATTGCAGTATCTTGTTTTTTCCAGTAATTTGTTATTCCAAAATCTTCTAATACTTTCTTGGTGTTTCTTAGTGTTTGATGCCCATTATAGTCCCGTATAGTTATTATCTTGATTTGCGTCTATGCGAATCATGTTATATATATCGTTTTAACACTGAAAGTTTCGTCTGTTGTAAGTACTTTTTTATTATTTTTCTTTGTACAGACAGTGGGTATCTTCCTGTTTTATCGTATAAACTTTCCCTTTGTACTTTTTCTTACATGGAGAATTTTTCTAAAGAATTTACAGTGGATAAGTTCGATGTTTTTACATTCGTGGTAACCAAATATTTCTGCTCCATAATTAAGAATGGATACGACTAAACTATCAAACAATTTACATGCTTCTTTGTCAGCTCTAAATGTTTAAACACATTAAATAAATTATGTAGAGCCCGTATTGAGTTTTCACTAATAATTCTTTGTGCCTGAAGCAAGTTACCGTTTTTATATAGATTTAAGCCAATATATTTGAAATTATTTAATGTTTCTAGAACCCTGTTATCGTACTTCAGTTCATGTCGGGTGTGTCTCCTATTTTCAAGTATCATGGTTTTTGTTTTGCGTGTATTTACCTTCAGGTTCCATGTTTTACAGTATAATAAAAGATTATTAAGAAGCGATTGTAACGCTTGTGGAGAGTGTGCAAATAATACCGCGTCGTCTGCAAAAAGCAGTTGGAAGTGATCCCCTAGCTTTACCCCAACATTAGATACGAAAAAAGAGAGATAATTCAGATTTGTATCTTATACATGTTTTTACTACTTTGTACATACTTTTAAGTGCTGATACCAAACGAGAGCTTACATGTTCGTTGATCAATTTGAAAAATAAGAAGTTTTTGTCAATTCTGTCGAAACATTTTTGATGTCCACAAAAGCACAGTAAAGTTTACATTTCTGGGAGAGAGTCGTTGCTATTATTGCAACACAAATACACACTCGAGGGTTGATTTCCCTCCTTGGGTTGGTATTATTTTCTCATGCTTCGTGCTGCAAGCTGTTAACCAGTTTAAAATATTTGTACATACATTTTGATAATATATTGATGAGTATGATGCCTCTGTAATTTTAGCATCTTCAATATCGCCTCCCTTGTAAATAGGGCTTATAATTCCTTCTCAAAAACATGTAGGATGTAACACCACACCCAACACCGGCCCCTGTGAAAAAGTCGTTTAAACAAAATGATTAATAGTGTTTCAGCATAACTATTGTCTATACCTGTGCTTTTACCATCGTTTTGTTTGAAAATTGATTCTCGTAATTCTCTATATTAGCATGTTATTTCACATCATTAACGATTCTAACGTTGTCATCGTCGATGTCGCAATAATTTTGTTTTGTTTCCTTTTTTTTTACATTATTGTCGTTGTTGTTATTACTTGCAGGTTCGGTGTTCTGTTTATGTTATTGTTATTGATATTGTCGATATCATTGTTGTCATTGTTGTTGTTTCTATCGTTGCTGTTGTTGTCATCGTCGTTGCCGTTGTAAATATTATTTGTATTATCTGCAGTGTTGGTATTTTCATCCATTGAATACGTTTGACGTATTGTGTCTTTGAATGCATAGTAAAATGCCCGAATACAAACAGCAAAACAGAACATAATTTTCTTTAGACAAGTGCCAAGTACATTGTCGTAAAATGTAGTTCACACATAAGACACATATACATATGGTATATAAACAATTTCAAGTAACTGGTGAAGATGTCGCCATCCATAGGACTTTCAGGAAATATTATATAAGGATGCCGCACACATGCGCGGCGACGATAATGTTTTACCGCAATTTATGTAAATGTTGTCGAGTAGGAAACAAAGAGTTAAGCAAACAAACCATACATGTCCACATAGGAAATTTACCAAAGATAGTGTTTGTAAAAGAGGAATATTATTTTATTATAAACTTTGCGCTCGGTCATATGTATTTTTCTTTCAATGAGAGTAATCAAATTGGTCCTAAAAAAATGACGTAAATAAGTGTACAACGTAGAGAATTCATAAATATTAACTGCAGAACAATGGGACTTTAAAGTACGAAACTTGTTTAAGCACCGCTCGGATTACCGCAAATATCAAGACTTTCTCGAATGTTTATTCTAATAACATTCTTTCCTCCACTTCGCTCTTTTATTCTAGTCACTGAGTCATAATTGTAAAAATTCTTTTTATAAGGAAATCTCCATTTTATGTATAGATATGCTTTACACAGTGCAATCAAGTGAACATCTAATTCAACCAACAATGTCGCGGGCGCGACCTTGCTGACGATCGCATTATGTTTTTATTAGTTCCATTGAATCTGACCTTACATGTTAGCATAACCGATCTAAACATAAACGCCTGCGTCTTGTGTACCTAGTCGTTTGACATGTAATCTGTCAGCGAAATCTATAGTAATTCAAATAATCAGGAAACAAACACTTCATTGTCAAATACAATAAAAATATAGTATTGATAAATAATGTTCATATACACTTCCAGTTACATTTTCTTCGAGGGAAAACTGCTCTATTTACGCGACTATCACTTTAATGAGGCCAAATATTTTTTACTGATCACACAGATACTGCGGCTGACAATCAAGCGCCTAATTTGACAAAAAAGTTGACCCCTTCTAGTGCGACTTTAACAATTACAAACATTGTAACGCACAAACAACGCCATGTGGAACGTGTACAATAAATAAATCTACTTCAGTTTTTCTCGCAGGAAAAATATCCATTGGATTTGCTAAGTCAAATAAAACTTTGCTGAATATAACGAGACAGTATGCTTCAATAAATAATATGAATGCCCTACGATTGTTTAATTCAGTATAATAAACATTTCGGTTGCCGTTAATATTCTCATCGGTTATTCCAGGTTTACAAGTGTACATTTCTACTATCAGACATTGAACAACCACAGTAACTATTTAGGCAATAATAGTTTAAATCATCCGGGTTTGCACATGCATCGCATTTAATTTTAAAACGCAAAGTCGTGCTTAAAATGGAAACGTGACCATATGCGTTGTAACTTATACCGAATAACTATCAGTTCCTAATGCAGTGATCTACCTTAATTAAACCAGTTATAAGATCGCTGTCACGTCTAAGTTCTACAAGTTGTAAGATACAGCATTAAATGCTGCTACTATCTCCATCATCAGGTGGGTGCCATATTCTTCGGACGTTTCGGCACTAACCCACAATGTCCGCCTATAGTGTACCGACCGGAGTTGATCAGATTCCGGCCTAGAGATAGTATGCTTCAGCTAGTCTGTCTCGTCTGACAAATTTTGGTGGCTGACTACTTCTCTGCACTGTGGCCTCCAACCCACTGTTCTTCCCTTTTTCGCCAAATCCACAGTGAGGCGCCTTCTGTTTCTCGGGCAATAGCCGATAAGGCTCTCTTCCGGGATTGTCCAGGAATCCCAAGTCGACTGAAAGTGCGCCACAGTGACTGGGCTGGAAATCGTCTGCAGCCTACCTCCACTGAAAAACACCATGCCTTCCAACCTCTTTCAACACAACTCTCTGTGAGGGCCTGATACTTTGTGAGTTTTCTTTTGAAGCTCTCCTCAATTCTCCCTTCCCATGTTACTGTCAGTTCAACCAAGGCTACTTGTTTGGTTGAAAGTGACCACATAACCATGTCTGGTCTCAGGACGGTCACGGTGATCTCTTGTGGAAATTTGAGTTGGCTCTTCAGGTCTACCTCCAGTTTCCAGTCACTGGCAGTGCCTAGGATTCCACTCGCACTTTTTGCTCCTTTGCCCTCTTGTCCTGCTTTGACAAAGGAACTGAGTGAAGGGCCTTTGCTGATTGTCTTCTGTGCACGTCTTGCCTGGTCTAGGTGTTCTGCTATGGATGACATTAGTTGTCATGGCGCCATCTGTACCTGCCATCTGACAAGGCTGTCCTGCACGAACTCAGCACATGCTCCAGGTTCGCTCGTCGAGTTTGCAGTCTAGACTCTTGGATAGGACCCAAGTCTTAAGATTTGTTGGCTTGGAAGCACATCGTAGACAGACTTTAGTAGAAAACTTAGTCTGTCACGTTCCATGGTCCAGATGTCATTCCATGTCAACTTTCTCTGCTGTGCGCCCTCAAAGTTAAGCCATTTCCCATGCTCCTTGAGGGTTACAGCCTTAGTGAGCCTGGCTTCCTCTTTCATTCGGCGGACTTCATCCTGCACAAGGGTACGTCGTTCTTTTTCACTGGCTTTGCTCCAACGTGAACGTGTAATGTACCCAAACCCCAACCTGCCTTGTGCAACACTTTCCACGATGTCGCTGTGCCGAAGACGTGCTTCCGCTTCACCCATTACATTTTATTCCGGTGTTGACCTGTACACCTGCCTCCCGGACATTCTCATCCCCACCGTCCCACAGCATGATGACCTGGCGAGCCTTTGTGACCTTGTATTCTTTTGTCAGGGATTTAAGTGGCACCTGCAACTTGCTTCCTGTACAGTACAGCCCAAGACTTGTAAAACCTTTAGACACGCCCATCCATCTTCTGAGAAAGGTATTGATTGTCCTTTCCATGGCTTCCACCGTTGAAGATGGGACACTGTAAACCAGAAGTGGCCACAGTAAGCGTGGTAGATCCAGGCTTTGAATTTTCCTAGTAATCCACACTTGTCAACTAGCTTTAGCCAGTCTTCCATCTGTGCGATGGTGTCTTGTATACTCTGCTTGTCGTTGAGCGAATCACGGAACCATTTTCCAAGCCATTTCACTGGTTGCTCCTTGACAGTAGGTATGAGCTGACCCTTGACCCTGTATCTGGCACTCTCTTGCATCTCCCCTTTCCGCAAGACCAGACTCCTGGACTTCTCAGGTTTTAACTTCATTCTGGCCCATTGGATGATTTCGCCAATATCCTGCAGCATCCACCTTCCTTCGATGTAGTACTTTGCCGTTATGGTCATGTCATCCATAAATGCCCTAGTTTGCAGCTGGATTGTCCTTGAAGCCATCTTTGGTCCTCTGAAGATCTTCTCTGTCGACTTTACAATGAGATTCATAGCGGCGGAAAACAACACGACTGATTTTGTGCATCCAGTCACAATACCTTTTCAAGTCTATGCCAGTCGGTTGTTACTTGGAATTCGCAGAATAAAGGCAGCTGTTATTAACATCTACATTTTAAACAACTTATTAGTCAAATATTTTGCTAAACAAATGTTTTTAAAGCTTTGTCTTGAAGTGCTTTTTATATATGACCTTCACAGATTTTGTGTATTCTGTAGAAAGGAAATAAAAACAAATGTTTTAAAACCTACATGATTTTGCTCATTTCTTAAAGGTGGTATCTGACAGTTTGCCTATATATTAAATTCAGGTAACAACATCGAACCACTGCTTTGGGGAATTTGGGCATTATTTTTGTACATATCCATACTTTAGTATTTATAAGTACGATTGTGAACCCTAAATAAATTGTTTGCCAGACTCAATGGCGAAAAAATAATAACTCTGAATGTGTATTCTTTCTGGCTGTATAAAAGCCCTATTAGTAATCTCTCTAAAGATACATATCGACGTCAGGGCGGATTACCCGGATTACTATATAACTTTATCTCAAAAGTACATGGCCACATGTTTTTTCAAGTTTAAAAAAGCCATCTCTGCAGCGTGACTCAGATAGGAAATACGTGTTTACAATGGAAAGTGTGCTTGACTGTTCAAATAGATCTAGGACATCAATGAACAATATTTTGCAGGACATTTTTTTGTAACACTGACTTTTTATAGATATAAGGATACCACCTTTAATCCAGAATGCCTAATCGTGTTATTAATATGTTTATATGTTTATTTGTTTATAATTATTTGAACAGGGTAATTTTATGCAATAATTACTACTTTCATTAATACAATTTAGAATAGCTTACCAAAGTTACGTTATTTTTTTCAAATTGGTAAGCCATGTTTTTTATGTACATACATGTAGTTATGCTGTTAGTTTCTTCATATGCGTATAAATAATGAAGGTGCTTGTTCTTATCTCGAATTTTATTCAATGCCTAAGAATGTATATTCCGATAATCTGAACATAAACAGTATGATTCCCATTGGAGATAGAAACATTCCATTTGTCTAGTTAGAATAATGTTGCCGAATAAATACGTAAATTTCGTATTTCACTTTAAATATATACATTTGATTCTTACGTTAAGTGTCCGTCTATTTTTGAATATTATGTTTGTGTCACTTGATTATTTGTACTGTTTGCCGTTGTATATCCTCTTGCAGCTATTTCCCTTTAACTGCCAACGCATACTGACCAGATTACCGTGCAGAAATATTTTGAATATTAAACCTGAAGAAGATGGCATTTATGAGAAAGCTGATTATCTTAATTGTATCGTTAATTAGGTTTTTCCAAGTTGAATTTTTATTTCTTAGTTCTTCTTCTTTTTCTTCTTTTACATTACCGACATTTTTGTGAGATTTAAAAATGTACAACATTTTTGTGTTTAAGATTAAAGGCGACAAAACTAGTGCCTAACATGTAGTTGATAAAGTAAATGTTAAATATTATTGCAATGAAGATCATTTATACTTTGGTACAATTTAGGCTTCATTTCAATCTTTAGCAAACAGCACGACTAAAAAATCATCAACATTTGTATAGTAAAATATCTACCCAGATCTCCAAACTAGTTATGTATAGGAAAAATAATTTATTATGATGACTCCGATCCTCAGCCATATATTGCTTTTTACGACGTGAATCTGGTTGGCACGTTTAAGAACAAACTTGCTTTAGAATATTCAATCGTCCAAACAAGAGACAATGTCTCTGTATTGACACCAGGCAAAGGACTACGCCACTCGTCCTTTGTAAAATTAACAACTAAAGGGCCACATAAGTCATCCTAAGGTTTATATTCGACAAGACGTCCAAACAATTCGTCCACTGTTATTACACCATCAACATAGGTCCATTTACTGAAATCCGTACTATCACAAAAACTCCGAGACAGAAAACTTGACTCCGAGTCATGTTTTTACCACCAACATCTTTGCTGGGAAATCCGACGTCTAGTTCAACCACACTAAAACTAGCCACATGCGGATGCAGAAAAAATGTCGCGATCATTTATTCGGCAAATGTTTGGAGATTATTACATTCCATTAAGCCGTTGTCGTTTCGTCAATTAGGCTTCTGATGTGTTGGTCTCTTTTTTATCTCTTGCGACGGCAGAGCCTATATAAGATATATAAGATATATATATATTTGCTGTTTTGACCAATGCTGTTTGAACTTTCTACCTAAAAAGATGTAAATATACCCGGTAGTATTTATATAAAAGTACTATAATAATCCTAATAACGCAGGAATATACAATTTATTTATTTATACTAGATCATTTTCATCATTAACATAATCGTTTTAATTGTTACATCCCTGATCCCACAGTTATGACCGAAATTCATTTTCTCTATAATAAGTCATTGTTACATAAACAGGTCGTTCAAAATGCTGTTCATGATGTCCTAGATCTGTTTGAGCAGTCTAGCATAAATCACTACTTACCTTTGTAAACACGTATTTCCTATCCGAGCCACGCTGCAGAGATAGCTATTTTTAAATTTGGAAAACATGTGACCACTTACTTTTGAGATTAAGTTATATAGTCCGCGTAATCCGCTCTGACGTTAATGTATATTTTTAGCAGAGATTACTATTAAGGATTTTTATACAGCAAGAAAGAATTCACATTCAGATTTTTTATTTCTTTCCCAATGGAATACCATTCCTTCAGAAACTGATGAAATGTTCGCATTTTCCCCCGAATACGTTGTGAACTTTGTTTCCTACTATTGACACAGCCGTCATAATGACTTTTTAACGGACCTTGACACAAGTAGAAAAACTTACTCGTTTAGGACCGTTTGAGTAATTGTGACTGGTCGGGACGTTTTGTGCCCGTAGTCACTGTGGCTTAAAAATGCAAACAATGGAACCCGGAAAATTAAGAAAAAATCTCTTACGTATACAAGAAAAGAATACAAGGATTACAGGAATATCACAAGAAAAGTCGTTGATGCGAAGCATCAAAGGCGACATAAAACTGAATACTATAAATTGTCAGAGAAAAATATGTATAAGGATAATTTCTGAAACCAAAAAATTATTTATGTAGCAAATGTACAAGAAGAAGAACATTACAACAATTAACTATAAAACTAAAGGAACACGCAGAAAATGCACGTGTGCATTACCATAACATTAAATAAATCATTATTCTTTAAGTAGTATTTCATGGTATGTTTTATTTTCTCAGAGTCTTTATTTTTTTTTAAGTTGTTTTGTATGGAAGCATTGTTGTATTTGGGATGGGATGGGATTAGCCGGCATTTTTGCCAATACTGTGAAGCGACATTTCTAACATTATAGCACAGGGGCACTTATGAGTTTCCCCGGCACTGAACCCGACCGGTCCATTATACTGACACCGACAAGTCAGGCGTAATGCTGTCCCTTTAGCCCCGAGCGTTAGGTGGGAAGCCACTACTACCAACTTTAAAGTCTTTGGTCTGTCCCGGCCGAGGTTTGAACCCACGACCTCCCGATCCGCAAGCCGACGCTCTACCACCCAAGCTATTTGTTGTATTTGGATAAACAAAGGACAATGTTTATAAGTTTCTAAACTTAACTTACTTCACACATTTAAAGTGAAATGGATGAAGACAGGATGAGAGAAACAGTAAAAACAGACCAATCTGGTATGTCCTTGATCCCGTAGAACAAAATGTTGTAATAAAGCAATATTATTACGTTAGTATTTGCTGCTGTGGTTTATAATTACATATTGAATTGACATTAAGAATACAAACTAAAACAAGTTGCTCTCAAGTGAAAGGCAAAATGTCATTCCGGAGGAATTATTCAACATACATCCCAACGTCATCCAAACATGTTCACTTACTGTGTTTTTTCTTGTCTAGAAGTAGATAAGATTTTAATATCTTTGGAAATTTTGATAGGACCTTTTCATTATTACCTATTCAAAAACACATTCTCTTGAACACAAACACTTCAGAGTTGCTATAAAGGCTTTCATGCACGCTTGCAGCCCTAGATTTGTGCGGAGCTTACAGAAATCGTTTATGTATTTTGCCAGTATTTTTAAATATTGCACAAATATTGCATTTCAAGTCAGTCTTTACCGTGCATACACAAAGAATCGTTCAGAACAAGCTTTTCTGGCTATGGCCTGTTTCGTTAGTAATATGTTATCTCAATTTGTTAACATGCAATCCGAACTTTAAAGGACGTACCAAAGAGCATTCCTATCTGCTTTCGTAAGTTATTAAACATTCAGAAATTTTAATAACGAAAAGAAATAAACCAAAAGCTCTCGTTATCTGCCGTGCTTGAATGAAAGTTACAGACACACAAAATAAAAATAAATAAAATAGAACGCCTTTTACCGAATTAGAACCGATATGGTTGACCATGCTGGCAAGATGTTTCGACTGATGCATGGTATTTTATGTTAGAAGATGATTCCGACCGCTTAGCATGTCTTTTCAATTGTTGGCCTTTGGAAATTCGTATGCATATTAAACTCCTTTCTTCACAGCGTAATGTCTTCATATATTAATCAAATTAATGTACTAATGTAGCATGGCCGTCATCAGGTAATGTTCCTCCTAGTCGTTATCTTGTAACATTTCGTACGAGATATCGCGCTATACTCAAATCGCCAATTGGCACTGGAACCAAAATCCAGAGACATATTAACTACTTACTTTCGTTCCACATCAGGTTATATTGGCTTCGTCGTTTGTAAAGCCAGACCTGTAAAATGTACATCAAAACATTACATTTATAATGAACAATGTGATTAAGCAGTTAATTAATAATTTACCTTGTTATAATCAATAATCAGCACGTACTTACAACAACTACAATGGATGAAAATAATCAATGGAACGGCTAATACACAATGAGATAAATGCAGAGTTTTTTTTAATCATTTTTATATGTGTGCAAAAGAGGTGAAGCGAAATCTTTTAACCTGTAGCTCACTATGTTGTATAATTGTCAAATCGATAACGAGGAATGTATCTAGATATGCATACATTTATTTTACAACCATACGATTTAAATCATCATTATAACAAAACATCATCAGTGCTGCTATCATATTATTCTTTAGCAAATCAGTAGGATTTCTAAAGATAGCAACAATAAGGCAAGAGGAGAACATCTGACGTAATTCTCTCATTCAGTTTATTATGGGATATATAAGACCACCTAGCTCAATTGTCTCGTGTATATCTTCATATTTTATTGAGTTTGAACGCCGTTTTCACAAACTCTTATGAACACGCATTGTCGTTCCTTGCTGTTATAATTGTTTCACTATATTTTGGAGCACATATTTACCAATGTCAAACATCAGCATGAATTACGTTTTACATAACTGCAAACATTTGTAAGTGAATAAAAAGTGGGGGCGTTGTCTGTTTTTTCCCACGATTTGTTGTCCACTTTCTTAAATCACTATTGATGCCATTATTGACATTTCTTTTTCGGATTTTGTCATTTCTCGTATGATTAGGTATTCGAGTACAACCTGGTAACTGCATGTTATTTTCTAAGCAGTTCTTGGTGCAGCAGCCAGACTCTTTAAAACGAATTATCCCATCACAACAATGATCGATTTTTTCTTCTTCACCGCTGTCACGGTAGGTATTTACACCAACATAGACAGTCGCACGGCTATATGTCTACTTGTCTGTTTCCACATGGGCTGCATTAACGTCTTCAGCATCGTTAATAAGTCACTTGCTTGCAAAACAGTCGGTGTCGTTAAAAAATGCTCCGACGTTAAGCTCTCAAGTTCCTAAGAAAATAAAGAAATACGTACAATTAAATATAAATATAAAACAGCAATAGTTCACATTTAATTTGCATCAGAAGAAAATACATAAAATAACGCAAACAACAAAAATAATATTGAATACACAGTCAATATTGATTTCTAAAATTAAATTATTAAGATTTGTTAAATAAAATGTTGTTACTCAGCCGAGATTCGAGTCCAAGGTGGTCTGAAAATGCACACATGCTCACACAATCAGTACGTTATACTGACTGCGATATCGCAGGTGCACTATAAGGGTTATTTAAAAAGCCTGCTCAAATGTTCTGTTAAAATATCGATCACGCAGTTCTATTTTTAACACATACGTACACTTTTATACTGCTGGTTTTAACAAATGTTACCCATGGAATGTATGAAAATAGAACGGTTACGTACCAAAGGGTTCTAAAGTTGCCAATTACATGAGCAGAAATTGACAGTCCATTGCTGACCCTGCCTACAGTAGCTGACAAAATGTGAATATTAATTGTAGCCATTTGTTCCAGTCGTTTCCTTTTACTTCATCAACAGGCAGAACACTAGATTCTAACGAGGAGACAATCCTTAAAGAATACAACTAAAGGTAAATCACATATTATATATGTTTACTTATTTGTGGATATTACTTTACTTCGCGTGACTTCCCTATGTTAATTTCCGATAGTCTTATGTCATTTTGCAATGGTATGCTGTGGTATTACATATACGTTGGTTTAAAAATTGAAGCATGAGTTAAACTCTAATCTCCATGGTTACACGTTGGACTATAATTCCTTCACAACTCTCATTATAATCGAACAATGCTATTTTGCAAATTGGTATTTCATAAACTTACTTCCTAGAGAAAAATCATAACGTAAGTGTACATTTACGCTCTGATTGCACCTGAGATAAACGACTCAGTTCCAGGTAGTAGGTGGTTGTCCTTTAGTTATGTGAGTTATTGACTCACGTCTCTAAAGATACTAGTTTATTAAATAATAAGACATATTAAACAATTTTGCTAAACAAATCGACACAAAAACACCACTCCTTCACTTTTCTTTTAGCTGTTTTGTTACTTTAACGTTTCACTGGTATGTGAATAACTTTGTCTCATGCATTTTCAGTTTAATATATATGTTGCAGTACACATATGACCATGTCCTGTATTCGTACTGACGCAGCGAAAATAAGTATTTATATGATAATGATTGCTGTTTGTTGTCAGCGTTTTGGTTTGCGACAATGTTTTAAGTGATTGTTGATGACGAAATTTAATTTGTTGTATGTTTCTGTCTATGGCAATTATATATTGATATATGTAGGAATCAGTGATATAAATAATGGGGTGTGATACTTTCCGTGTTGTTATTGACTATTTTGATACCTTTCTTCTCGAAAATGTCACAATAGAAGGCGATAAATGCAAATATAATGATGTTGTTACTTATGATATTGGTGATGCGTTAGTGCAAAATTGTTGATGATAAATGCTTATGTTGATAATTATAATTGTGAAATTTCAAAGCCCAAGAGTATATATATTATCGAAAGGTTATCCCATTTTGTTAAGAGCGGCTTTGTTCTGAAGAAACAGTTTGTTATTAAAGTATTGATTGTTTACGACGGGCCTCAAACTCTGATGCCAATAAATAAATACGTAAAAATTATGACCATGGCCCAGAGATGGAAGCCTTACAAATTTATATGGCGAGGAAAATAAGTATGGCCTAAGGTAGCTAAACAGCTGACGCTTTCAGAATGTCGCTCCAATATAGACTATATATAATATATGTACAGTCACGTCATTTGTACAACCCAAGTATAATTTGTATAGAGATCTTTTGCAAACACGCCCTTTCCAAAGCTTAGCATGCATTCAGCAAGGAATAACCTAAAACATTACATACGCAAAGGATCTTCAACATTATATAATAAAATCACAGATTGATTCATATTATCTGTTAAAGAACCTTTAGAAGAGAATTGCTGAAACAAGGAATAGTTTATTTTCGTTGGCCCTCGAATCTATCCAGATAACCCAAAACGAATAAACGGCATCTTTCCTACGAAATGCAGGCATATATATTTATAAAATTATGTTAAGGTGATCGGTTCAGAATAAAATACTTTTGTAAAGTAACATAATAATTTTGTAAAAGAAAAATACATCTTCTAGGTAGGAAATGAACAATGACGAAAACAAGAATGAGCAGTGATTGACCATATATCAACAGCTATTTTAAATGATATCAATAGCTTTCTTAATGTTGTATGATAGCAGTCAAATTCAAAGCTTGACCATTCCTGTCTTGTTTGCATGAGAGAGAAACAAATAGTTCAAAGTAGCGTATGGTATATTTAAACAGAAAATAAATGATCGTCGAAAAAATAAATCGGATTGTGTAGGGTCCGTGGGTGAAACTCTTGTTTAAAAGAATATATGAATATAGCTGGTTTTATGTATTATGCCAATTTGTTGAAATCGTGTCCATTCGACAATATATGTGGTCCTGGAAAGCAGGTCAAACATAAACTTATAGATTTTACCTTTCTTCTCGAAAATGGCACAATAGAATTTATCGCCACAGTTTACAAATGAAAAGCGAAACAACGATTTAATTTATTCTATAAAGATTGTTACGTGTATTTCCTTTGATACCATCTTCACATGAACAGGATGCTACAACAATTTACTCTTCTCTGGTCATTTTGTCTTGGTTCAGATAGTTAATTCATTTAAGATCAACAATATTCATGTAGTTCTTTTAATCGAGATAGTACCCTTCTCTCTCTTCTAAACACTATGTCGGCACTATTTTTCAATGACGTTAATACCGTCGTCATACCTTATCAAACAAAACGTCAGAGCTTGGATTTTTTTATTCAAATACACCGGTTTTCTTTTCCTTGTGTGCATATAAGAATTCCATCAGAAAGTGCGAGGTGAGAGCTCTCTAAAACTGATTTAAGCACGGCAGTCAGTCCATATTGCCGACTGACCGTTCAAAGGCGGAAACTGTCATGTTTTCTCTTTTTGTTTTATGACTCGTGACAGAATTGTTCTTACTTTTATATTTGGCTTCCACGTGAATACCTTTGTCCTGTGCCTATTCAAATTTTGGTATATGATGCAGTGCTGATAGGACTTTGATATATATTCTTTCGGAAAGTTCTTCTGAACAAAAGAGTATAATATGTCACAACCTCACCACACTCTTACACAAAACCTAATATCATGTTTATTTCGTTCGACCAATTAGTAAACCAATGATATCTTGTTGTTAACTGTATAAGCTTTGAAATGAATTCATTTCGCACGTTATTAAACACTTAATGCCCAAAAGGCCAGCCTGTGTGTCTGGATTGTATAATGCCCAAGTGGGTGTCTGGAAAACAAACTAAACTGACATGTTACTAGAAAGCTCAACGTACTGGTAACACTGGAAACGATGTTTTGTGACAAATTCTTTAAATTTTTCGACCTTTTGACAAAAAAATGCATAATTCAATAAAAATGAACATGTAGGACCTTTGTCTTTTAATATTAATCCAGTATCAATTTTCTAGTCTTCATTTGCTATATTAAAAATATAAAACACGACGGTTATGTTATAATGTTAAATTTGACCAGTTATTTTGTTTCTTTTCCACTAACAAAATAAAAGACACAAAGCAAGCTTATATTTATGTTGATTGATGGATATCTTGATTTAAACGCTGACACATGGTATGATAGCTAGATGACCTCAAATGTCCCCATTTTGTCAATTGACTGCTTGCTATTATTCACAGGTATCAAACTAATTCAATATGCTCAAGGTTATCAAGTCTTTGTTTTGCTTTGTGAGGTTTGTGGTAAACACACGCAGGCAGAAGGTCTGTGTAGAATTTTATTTCGTTCTTACGGGCATGACCGATATTGGAAATCTAACAAGTTACGAAAATACGTCCACGTCACTGCTATATTTGGTCGACATTCGGCATAGGTGCCATTTTCCATAAACCATGATTATGCAAGATTACTTGCATTCTGGACAGCAACTGAAAGATTTGTTATGTTACTTTACTATAATTGTCTAACATAATGGTAATTATAAGTACGAATAATATAACATTCATTTTGATATTGTTATGTTTCTGAGAATGTGTTTTCGTGTCTGATTTCTTCAGCGTTGATCTCAATCTTCCTAAAGCAAGTTACGTATTTGTTGCCAGGTTTTGATTTTCTTGTTCAACGGTCATGTTATCTGTTTTCTACCTTCTGAATTTCCCCCCTGCAGTCTGATAATCTGTTTTGCTACACTGGTTAATTTGCAGTTCGACTCAACATGCCATTAAACGTCAACTTTTACCATATTCTCAGACAAATAATAATTAACCCATAGATATAAAAGTCAGGCTTCCGTTCGTTTTTCTTTTCTTGAACAGCTGCTGTTCGTCCATGTGAAATTTACCCACGTGAGGAGGCAAGTAGATACAGTCCAGATCCAAGCTCTATGTAGTGCCCATGTATGAATTCCAGGTAAAATCATTTTGAAGCAAGACGTCAATGTGTCGCGTTTTTTATAGTTAGCAGTGCATTAAGTTATTCAACAATTTCAAAGATGCCTATGTTGTAATTGACAAAAAGCTGCGTAAATAGGTTTTCTTTGGAGCTTAACACTGATTATTGGCAAGATCATACCTGCAATATGTTTAGTATTTCCATTTTCCAAATGCATATATACTTTTGCATTATTTGCCGTAGTACCATTTGATGTCTTGCTTTCAAATATAACACTTTGTATTTTCTCTTCTCATTAACTTAGCATTGATAACTTGACGTAATTCCTGGGAAAAGACGGAATCATAAAGTATCAAATATATCTGATTTGGTAGAGTTTGGGACGAAGCCATTGTTAAAGCCACGTGCATTAAAACCATTAATTTATCAATATATATCCACGTTCTCTTCAGTTGTATGTCATTAAACTTCAATTTGGTCTGCTATGTTTATTTCTGTAGGTTGAAATTTAAACATTTTAACTTCTCTGACATGCCTTCATTCCTCAACTAATAAAAACAACATACTAGTGTGTCATGCATTCTCTATGGACATAGCTTATTTTAAAGCACTTGTAGCAGATGGTTTTAATTCCCTCAAATATTGTATATATATACCTTTCACATGCATCACTCCAATGCGCACATTGATTCAGTTTTTCTTTGGGTGTTTGGTTGGAATTGTTTAAAAAATACACTAGCCCCAATTGCCCATGCTTTTGACAACGTTTGAAGCGAAACCGGATGTTTCTATCCTCATCTTTTTCTTTTAACTATCTTCATTAACTAATCTAATGAGTGGACAATGACAGTTGTTGATGGTCCTTATTGTAATCGCTGTCATCACACGTATACTAAATCCATGTTTTTCAATAAAAATAAATATTTTAGGACTCAAAGAAAATATGAATGAGAAAGGTTTCCTACATTAAAAGTGACATGCTGCATTAATATATGCAAAATCAAGATAGGTGTCTTGCAGCCAAACTTTCTTAGTCTATATTGAGAGCCCATCAGTTACATATTAGGCGTTTGAAATGACAAGTTGACGATATAAGAGTCCTTTTGTCATGTCATTGATCTGTTTATGAAAGTAACTAAACCGACTAAAGATTGACGTTTAATTATTTTGGGGATAGTCAGCAAATTAATACACATTTTATCTTTAGAACTATAATGTCACCTGACCTTCAAGTAGGTTCCCAGGCATAACAGTGTAATAATGTATAAACCCAGTACAATGTGCGCATGAGCCGCCCTTTTGACGAAAATGCTTGGTCACTCCCGTATCTTTTTCGTAAAGCATGCACGTTTGTTTCTGATTGAATAAAATCATTGATCGTCTTTAATTGGAGAACATTGCAATTGTTGTTTAATAAAATTTCTGACACAAATCTTTTTTTTTTACTTAGAATTAAAGTATATATTACCGAAAACTCCCAATAAGTCACCATGTACGATCTGGCCTAAATTATCTTTGGTTTACATAGTGCATTATATACATTTGGATTATTAAACTGGAACACTTTGCCTGTTGCGATTTCTCAAAATATGCGATCTTCGTTGTCACCAAACCAGAAAAATTTGGTTCGAATTACTGCGATAACATAAAAAAAAATAATAAAACAAGTGATTTATATCTAGTATAAAAATTTACATAAATCGCCATAACCAGAATATTGGTGCAAGCCTGTGTTCCATAGCTTCATATTGGAAGTAAAGATGTATGAAAGATCAAAATACACATTTTGCTTAAAATCTAGTTATATCTTGACACAAAAACCTTCGCAAAAGCCACCAGTTTGATCTAAAACACAATATATTCGGGTGGTGGTTGTGTGTATGGGCGTTGGGCATTTCTTCATTTATCACTAGCGGTCATGCGTACATAATATCATCCACTGCCGGGATAAGATGTCGTCAATTTAACCAAAATCTGTTGAAAATGAACCAACCGTGTGTAACGTGCCAGAGCCGAGAAGAAGGGAAGATGTAGAGTTGGGGTAAAAGACGAACCTAGTCGCGGAGAAACCTCAGGTTATTGCAATCCAAGCCTAAATGACTCCTGTTTAAAGCAAAATGCTAAAAAAGCTGTTTGGGTAGTGTACGTTTAACCCTGAAAGCGTTATAAGGTGTGCAAATAATGACCCAAAAAAAGAAGAAAAACAAAGAAAAAAAAACAGAAAGAAAACAACAACAACAACAACACTTCTAAAACTATATTCTATTATTATTGTTATTATTGATTTATTGGTATACAGGTAAATGCCAAGTATGTCTTAATTTATAAAGTAAGCTTATTTTATACATGCTTCAACAAATGATAAGCCAGTTTATATAATTGCTATAATACCCTTCATATAGATTATAAAAGCGCCATGCTATCCAGCAAAAGGGTCCAAGCCAGCAGTACACGATACAATACGCCGCTCTGGAAAGCGGTGTCTTTTATAGGGTGCATATATATTGGGACGATAGTGTAGCAAGCAGGCAACTTCACCTACTCTGTGAGACGTTTTGCAGAGAAAACAATTGAGTACTCCGCGTTTAACAGCGTTGCTTGCAACAATAAAGCGTAGCTGGAAATTATAACAAAAGGTAGCAGGCATAAAAAGGAATTCACTCCGTTTGGTGAGGTTTCGTTTAACAAAAGAAACTTAATATGCCGATGTTAACAATGCAGCTTGAACATACTTGAAAAGTTAACAGACAAAGAACGGAGACAAAAATAACCTATCAGAAAAACGGCTGTTTTAATAGTAAAAGAGAATAAATCAAATTCATTTTAATTGTCATATTTGACAATGCGTCAACTGTATTATGTCATTAAACAACTCAAGGCATCATGTTTTAATATTCATACACAATCTGCCCTTTTTGATGGAATATTTTGTTTTATCCAGTTCTGTTCATGACCACAAAAGTAGTGTTTTTTTCTCAAACTCTGTTAAATGTGAGAACAATCAAGGGTTTTCTTATAAAAAGTGTGGTCGCTTCTCTATCTCCAATGGCAAAGGCTTTGGGAAAATGTCATTTGCGTATAAGGGTTGCACTTTGTAAAATGCTTTACCAACGATATTAGAGACTTACTGGTGTACTTGATTCCTAACTTAATCTTATAATCATTATGGTGTTTTTTTTCCAGTTTTTGTTATAATTATTATTGCTCCAAAAACGTATACATGTCTTAGGTTGGAACCAGTTACGAGTTGGAATTTTAACAATGCTAGCTTATTTTCATCATATGATACTTGATCTTTGTATTTATTAGTTGTTTTCGTGCAATGAGTTTAGGGAAATGCCGTATTTAACATACTTATTTTTTACTTTAAAATAAAATATGTTTTAGTAAGTGCAACATATTTTCTTAGCTTGGTTGTAGTAATATCCCATAACAAACATTTATATATATATACGAACAATTCCCAGACTGGTTTCAAGTGATCAATGAGAACAAGCTGAGCATTCCCCTTTTTGAGAGAGCAAATACACAAGGAAATCGCTTAAACAGGCACTACACGGCATCAACAAATGTATACACTAGAGAAACGGATAGTGATGAATCGGACGCCAACCAATCAGTGTTCGTAGCGCCAAAGCCAAGCAACATGCAGCACGCGTGGCCGAAATAGAGTAACGGGGTCCATTGTAACGATAAAGAGCAGCAGTCACGTGACTCACCTCTACAGACTAACAAGCCACGTGCGAATAGCGGTCCAACGATCCGTTGGAATTCAAATGGCGGCAAGAATACAAATAGCAGGTATGCGACTAACGGTGAGAAAAGCAGTAGGCCTACATGCACGGGGGCTCCGCAACATGGCAACAGCAAAGAACTCAAAGGACGGGCACGGCGGAACAACAACGAACCGCAGACGACACCACATACTGTTACACCCGAAGGCGTGCAAACTGATCATCTCTAGGACAGAACAAGAAACGGTGGACATGTGCGATTTTCTTTACTTAATATTCAAGGACTAAAAGGTAAATCGTTTAATAAATTAGATTCTATTGAATTAGATAACGTAAGTGAACGATCTATACTTATGTCTATGCTACAATGTACTTACAGTTAGTAGTAGGAAAAACGTGGATCAAAATACTTTTGACATGTTAACTGAAGAAAGTATTGTCTTAGAAGAAACTTATAGTGAATAGGTAAATAAGAAAAGGTCCCATCAAAACTCTCAGATATTTAAATTTTATCTACCAGTAGACAAAGGCAAAAAAGGTAAATGCAAATGTGAAAAAAAAAACACAGAGACGAGACATAACACACATAAAGAAAAACCATCAGTTACCGCCTTGGAACGGTCAATCGGCAAAAGGGCCAACAGGGTGCTCAAACCTGGTTTGTGGAGCGCTCCAACCTCGCACTTCCTGAAGGTTTTTCTAGCAAACAAACAGTGTAAATAACAACATCCCGTCAAAGTGAAAAAAACTAACAGTAAGCACCTGCATCGGGAGTTAAAACAGATACAATGAACTTATATACATACATAACAACTAGCAACAAAATAAACTATAAACATATGTACAGTATGTACAGTAGATAAAAGCCTATCTACCGTAGGAAAACAGAAAAAATAGAACGAATGAGAAAGTAAAAATGCAAAAGAATATTGGAAAATGCTGAAAAATTAATCGCATAGGAACGAAAATATTAGCATTCAAAGTGCTGATTTTTACAGGTTTTTTAAGGCAATAAACAATCCAAGTTCACTATTCTTTCAGCCTGATGAAGATACCATTTATTTTAATAATAGATACCTAAATGGTAAAATTCAGATAATATTTTCAAAATTAGAAAAATACATTTCTCATACAGAAATACTGAAAGCATGCAAAGAATTACATAACAAGCGAGCTGCGGGGCCAGACAGATTAATTTATGAGTTCTTTAAATACGGAGCTAATGATCTTATATGCTATCTACGTGCATTATCTAATAAACTATTCGAGTTAGAACATTTTCCAGAAAAAATGGTGTCAGAGCTTTATTATACCATTGCATAAAAATGGAACCTTAAATGTGTAATTGATCAGAAAAACTAAACGCAAGTTACCCTGATGGCAACATAGCCGAAGAAGGACAAAACTCAAACCAAAATGACAATTGTTTGTCTCTCTATTAGTTTGCAATCAATGTCACACCAAGTCGCTTGTCGCGTGATATTGTGTTTACAACTTCAAAGTGTATAGAGCAAACATTGTATATTATTCTATATATACCATTGCAAAATGTCGGTAAATGTTATTTCCCACACACGTATAATTCAGTATTCGCTTGTTTTTACCTTCAAATTTATACTCTTTATTCTAATTTTACAAAACATACTATACCATGCTCACAAGCTGCATTCAGCTTTTTGTGACGGAAAATAATGTTTGCAGAACATATACCACTTGCTAGTCAGCAAATAAGCACGCAGTTTAACTAGTGATCTATTTGGCATTGTAAATGAAGTGGGTTCCCAGGTATTACAGTGTAGCTATTTTTTTGTACCCCAATATCTCGTGCAATGGGCGCATACACCACCTTCGTGATGACAACACCTCTCCGGATCCGTTAAGCAATGTGTAGTCGCTTCTGATTGGATAATATAATTCGGTGATCCAAGATACTCCGAACATCAGATCGGCATGGGCTGTTGTATGTGACTGACAAAATATCTATCAAGAAAAGTTTTTATTTTTCGTTGCGAGCTGTGTTCGTTGTTATCTGAACACAAAATTTACGTTACTTACGCAGGTAAGATTTATTATATTATACTGTTAATTTGCAATGGGATGTCATTACTTTATTGGTGGTTTCGAAATATCAAAAGCCACTAGACATGTTGCGCCACTGAGGCGTGTTATGCATTGGTGATTCTCTTAGACACTTGGATTCATTTTTTATCATAAGCGACACCACAAGAACACGACTAAATAAAATAAGTTGCACTTGAGATGAACATTGAAAAAAGACTTGACACGATATCTGGAAATGGCTATGTAGGCATCAAGTTAACTGTCCAAATGCGCATAAAATATATGATTTCTAAAATCTTTTATTTGTATCTAGGTGTATGATGCTTTAAAAGTACAAATTTCTTACTCACATTAAAAAAGAAAATCGTTGACACCATTTAAAACCGATAAGCAATAAGAATGTGATTATATATTTGCAATTGAACTGTATACTTATTCACTTTTATTAAAAAAAGACAAATAAAATATTGGCCAGTCATGCATGGGTCGGTATATTGGAGATTCTGTAATACTTTCACATAGCTACAATTTTAATAAAACATAATAATGAACATGTATTATATTAGCGTAATCACTTGTAATCGACTAGATGTTTACTACAACGTTTTCTTGGGTGCTCTACTTCCTTCGTGATCTTCATTGACACCATTTCATGTTCATCCGAATAGCAAAACAAATACTTATTTAGGCGTTTAAATTTATTGAATTAGACGTAAATTATTTTCTCTTCAGTATGTCTTTGGCGCCATGTGGCGTTGTAAGAGCATGCGCTTTTCTTGCCTGACTGAACAGTTGTCATTTGATTGTCATTCAGCCGTGGGAACTCACACAGTACACACGATATTTTCTGAAAATGTATATTAAATCGTGTCTAAATTATGTAAATTTTTAATGGAATTAGCTATGCAATGTTGATGTATCGGTATAAGTTGACTCCTCCGCATATGATCATAAGCATTTAGTAAGCTTTGTATTTTTATCATGTACAACTGTTTTCGTTTTTAAATCGATGAATATGTTATCAGCATTTTGTGATGTAATATGATTACTGTATTTGTTGGTGGTAAGACGAATACGCGCGTTAACAAACTGACAGCCAGTATGTGATTCCAAAATGGATCGTACAAAACCGGGATTTCGTTTGTTTGTTATAAGGCAAAGGAAAGATATAAAGGAAACTGGAAATATACCTTATCAGAACATAACACATGTTACATGTGTTCGTAGTTAATAACAAAGCTGAACATAAAACACTTGGATGAAAATGCATTGAATACGGTGTCGCAATAGCACATCTACCAGTTATGTGCTTTTAAGCGAGACTTAAATATACAGCGCTTGCGCTACTTGGCATATCCGTTTATTGGGAGGTTTAATAGTTTATTACATGTAATTCACATAATTCCATTTGTACTATGTCGAATAAATGTATACGCAATTGTAATTATCTTGTTTTATGTCATATATCAATTCAAAATCGAGTTGATAGTGAAGGTTTCAACATTTTTAATTATTCTGGTTATCAAGGAGTAAACATTGATGTCATCATGTCCAGCTCTAATGAATGCAACATATGTGACATGCATATTACACGAAGAATTAGTAATTTGACTCCCTTTGTCGAGCGTTAGAGTCGCTTCGATAAATAAAGGTTTCTTCACACATTCCTCTAATATAACCATAAGTTTAAATAATTTAAATATATCGTCAGCTTCAAACAAAAGCATTGTGTCACTTTTATGCAAAGGTAAATAAGAAAAGGTCCTATCACAATTTTCACAGATATTTAAATTTTTATCTACCTGTAGACAAAGGCAAACAAGGTAAATGTAAATGTGACAAAAAACACTGAGACGAGACATAACACACAAAAAGAAAAACCATCAGTTACCGCCTTGGAACGGTCAGTCGGCAAAAGGGCCAACTGGGGTGCTTAAACCTGGTTTGTGGAGCGCTCCAACCTCGCACTTCCTGAAGGTTTTTCTATCAAACAAACTGTGTAAATAAAAGTATCCCATCAAAGTGACACAACTAACAGTAAGCACCTGCATCGGAGTTAAAACAGATATAATGAACATATGTACAATATTTACAGTAGATAAAAGTCTCGGCAACCAAAAAATTCCAAATGAGAGAGTAGTTTAAAATAAAATAAAGCAGTACAAGCACTGATATATTATAAGAACCATATAATGACGTCATAAATGCCATGACGTCATATGCCAAAAGTGTCAAAAGTGAAATGTAAACAATACGGAAGAAACAATAGAATTTTAGAAAATCAACAAAATAAAATGTGGTATTGTTTAGAGTTAATACGTTTTAAAAACATATCATAAACGCCGAGGATTTATCCGCAGTTGACATATTATATATGATAAAGGTACAAAAATCCCGATGTTATACCTACTTTAAAGGTATGGAGACTGCTTAAGTTGTCCCACCTATATAGGGCACGACTTGAGAGATGAAGAGACAAGAAATCCAACAGTGACTGTCCAATTATGGCTTTAAGTCACTGTTTTCATAGTCTCAACGACCTGTCCGGTCATCGTGTAATTTAAACACTTTCATAAAAAAGAACTTCGGTGAACTTTGCTAACTCAATTTGGAATGACATGTCTTATACTAAGCGGTCTGCATGCTCAATAAATATCTTCAAAGAAAAAAAATATTAGACTTTTGTCATCATCACAGAATATGTTGTGTTTTTCTATGTCATCATGACTATAGCCAGACTTATGTTCCATAAAATGTATATTGTTAACATGTTCCTCTGTATGCATTCGGTTACCAGAATAATATATTTTATACTGCTTCAATTCATCTTTTAACATTCTTTCATACACTCAGTTATTATTACGTCGTTTAACTAATTTCATATTGTCTACAATATCTTATCATACCTTCAGTTATTAGACTAAGATGCTGAATAAACACTTAGACACAGGCTCGCCTGAACAGTTCAAGTGTACATGGAATTGAGGAACAAACACTATTTAGATACCATTTTATAAAGGAAACATATAAAATTACTTCATTCTTTCCCAATACATTTCGTCATTATAAAACTTTGCACCTATACTTTAAGCCAGTGTACAAACTATCATTACGATTTGGTACTTTACAAAATGGTGTTTCAGGTGATTCAATCATGCATTGCACAGTCGGTACCTGAAAACCCGATCTTTTATTAACTTGCGCCAATCTCCAAATTCAAAAGAATGCATGTATTTTTTAACAGATTTTTTATCTTTCAGTTGACCTTAAGAGGTTTGCATGTTAAAATAATGGCATATCATGTTCGAGTAGTCTTAATGTTTTACCTTTTGAGTGATCAAAGGCGGCCGCGTTGAAGCGAGGCGCCCATTGAAGGATGCGTTAGTACATTGTAACTAGCCTGTTGTTTTAGTTTAGGTCAAGGTTGCGCTTTACCAACATATTTTTCTACACTCCCTAACCTACCACTATAAGTTTACGACTAACCATTAACACACAATGCATAACGTCAAGCGATTATATTTAATGGGATTTAATTCTTGTCTTTTATAAACCGAGAAAATGGGCAAACGCTAACAAAATCCAGACGGTACACCTACTGTGCAATCTCGCGATAAAGTATGGAGACTTCTAATGTTTTTTTCCCTCACTTATACAGTGTAAGACTTTTGAGATGAAGAGACAGAATTCCAATAGAGACCCTATAATTCATGACCGTATTTATGTAACATCAACGACCTGTCCGGTAATTGTGTAATTTAAAAAAGAGCTTGACTGTAGAATGGCCAATTGCGAGCAGTGAAGTACCACGAATAATTCCCAGCGTGTAACCATCAGCAACACAATTATTGATAGGTTTTGTAAAGAGGTCAGGCACGTTATTAAGCCTATTAATTGTATTTGTCTTCTATGAAACATTTCCATAAAATGCAGGAGTGCATATATGCCTTGATGCGTACGTGTTTTAATACCGCTATTATATTTTGAAGCAACTACAACATGATTATGGTTAGAACATTTAAAAACGCCATTCTTATTTTGTTAAATTTAAAGCATTGTTGTAATAATTATTTTCAAGTGATAAACAGGTTTGTAGTATTGAAATTTTCACCTTTAGTACAAACTCATACCACCTTGTAAGATCGCATAATTACATAGGATTTACATACATACATCGGAGATAGCATGGGTATAACCATAATCAAGGTTCACAATACTTAAGTTGAATTCGGCTCTCTTGTCGTATACTTTAGTAGGGACTTTGTCAACATAGATAGTAGCTTTAATGCCTATAAATGATGCATTTTGATGTCAATTTTTTACTTGGTCCAGGTTAAGCCCTGGAGATGAAAATCGGATGATTTCAGCAGAGAAACAATTGTCTATAAGTAGAGTATCGTCGAGCGAGTGTGGTGTTTAATTGAAAGCTTCTATAATTTGGCTTTCGGTAGAATTGGGGTAAAGTTAACATAAAAACTCGTTCAAAGCAGGATCAAAAACAAATCTGCAGGCAGTGATTCACAATTAGTTCCATTTAACGACAATTTTGTCGAGTAGGAAACAGAGCTTAAAAACAATCCATATACGTCTTGATATTAAATATATTCAAAAACGTATTACTAAAAAGAACGTTACTTTCATAAAAGCAATGTTTAAACGCTGCTCTCGAGGATATGTTTCGGCAAGTTCGTTGTAACGCACAAAAGGTCTCGTGGAACATGTACGATAAATAAGTCTACCTCAGTTTTCGGGCTTATAATGTACATGGTAAGTATCACTTATATGACGTATATGATATTTCATTTGCATCAATTTCATTTTTGCATTTTTCTACTCCAATTTAACGACATTGTATATTAAATACAAATTCTCCACATTTGAATCGTTATTAGAAACAATTAATGTTTCTTTGGTAACTAGGCTGCATGAGCAGGTTTCTATGCATTAATAAAGAATATGAATATACTAGGATTGTGTTAGATTAAGAATATCAAGCGTATTCAAACTTCGGCCGTCCTTAATGTCCTTTACGTATAGTTTTGCTTAACATGTTTGCATTAATATGAGACATCTATCACCCACAATTACTTTTAGACAAATAATAATTTGCATCGTCCGTCTCAGAATATGGAAGACTTTTATTTTAAAAATACAGAGTCGTGCTTCTAATTGAAACTTGACCATAAACGTTATAGCTTACAGGATTGATATCAGTCCGCTTTGCAGTGATCTCCCTTGATTAAATTAAATTTCTAGATGATTGCTGTCACGACTAAATAGATATCTGAACTTTTTAAATTGAAACTCATAGGGTTAGAACGCGTTGTGTTATGTTTTAGCTTCTTCTTCAATCTACATTTATTTAGTTTGTCTTTAAAGCATTGCCGAAATATTTAAATACATTTGTATTGAATTGTTCTATTTACAAACACTAAAACTAATCATAATATCAAACATATCATATGGTGTATGAACACAATCGTCACGTGCATTTAATTACCCAGAAAACATCAGCATTATGCTAAAACTAGTGAAAACTCTTTGTTATTAATCAAAAGAGAACTCTTAAGATTAAGGATTGCCAAAAGATAAGACGGCATAAATGGTATGTTTTTGCATTAAATTTCCTATATTGAAAAAAAATCTCAATCTTTTTGTGTCTAAAAGGAAGCTAAAACGATGGAGAATTAAAGGAAAGCAAAAGTGTTCAACACCTTTGCACACTAATGGACTGGTCCACTTTTTCAGGAAGTACATATTTCATTGAAATTTGGGGGTTACCGACTGGCAATTAGGCGGTATATGAAGCAGAACCTTCTTACAAGTTGCAAAAGTTGGCTTATTTCTGGGTCTTTCTGATAGATACTAAATATATCGTTTCACCTATGTAAGATTATGGGGGTCCATCATAACTTGGTCATGGGGCAATTTGTTTCCAACTTATTTGGTGGCAACTAAACTTAAGGCCTCCATTTTATCGATGCATTCCTATGCATTTCGACAAGTTATAGAAACAATTGAAATGGGGCGTTCAATATTTTGTTCTAAACTATATATCTTTAGCAGGAACAGATGTAAATGTTAACTGCTTACTCATTAATGATTTTGCTTATGTTAGGAAAGCTAAATGGCGATATATCAGTGAGTTAATCCTTAGAATTCCTTGCGTTTGTATATCCAGTTCACTTGTCAAATCTATCTCGTTTTAGAAGTTAAATATCGACGATGATTTCATAACTATGAGTCTTTTACCCAGTGGTTGAATCACCCACTGTTGGGGAGAATCGCTCAGATTTTGGGGCGAATCATCCTATGGTTGAATTTGCGAATTGTTTGTTGTGAAAAAAATATAGATACCGAAGCAGATCAACGTTCGAGGTCGCTCGGTTGCATAGAAATCTTTGCTTAGGGTCATCGTAGATTTTTATGTTGATTTATTATTCTAAAACTTAATAAATCTATTTATAAGCGTTGATTAAAGGCCCGCATATGGTGTTGATTTATAAAAGGTAAACACTATTTATATTTTAATAGTTCTACTTTATTAGAAAAAAATTGATTTACAATCAATACTTACAAAATTACTTGTTATCTTAAAGATGAATTTTAAGTAGGTTATATATCGAGCGTGTACTAACTTTATCATAAGACTGGCTGTTCTGGGGCATAAAGTTTTACTATAACTGACGCATACACACTTTAAAGTAGACATTGTCTTTCATTCTAGACATTCGTTTCTTTATTTTTTAAAATGGTGGTAATAAACTTATTGTTGACTCACTCAAAGTTGTAACTAATCCATCCTTCGTGTACAATTTTTAGAGGTTGCGCGACCCGTTTCTTAGTGAAGCGTAACAATATCATGTTTATTTAGTTCGACCATTTAGTAAACCAAATGTAACTAGCACCAAAGTGTCATTGTTGTTAAGTGTATTAGATTTTAATTGAAACCCTTACACACGGTATTAAACTCTAAATGCTCAAGGGGCCAGCGTGTTTGTCTGGATTGTATAATGCCCAAGTGGTCCTCTGGAAAACTAACTAAATTGACATGTTACTCATTAACATCAGTCTGTTTTTAAGGGTAACACCGATTTTGTTATTTATTTTAATAATTTAGCTTAAAGACAAGCATTTGTTAAATCTTCGCAGATTGATTCTCCACATTCCTAATGACTGTTTAAAATAATGAAACGACATTATATTTTAATAAATTTAGAAGTTTTATATCTAGTATGGTGGCGTTGATTCAGCGTTGTCAAGGAAGCTATTTCATTACAATTGTAATGACTGGTCTATCGCGTCTTGGGATCCAACCCGGGATTTATCGTTGCGTGAGCCGACGTTCTAGTGCTCTGCCTATTTTAATATCCAGTGAGTTAGGAATAATTCTTTGTCAAGTCAATATTTGTTTTCCAAGTTTTTTAATAATATTACAGTATTCTAATATGATATGTTTACTACATTATAACAGAGAACTATTTGAGGAAATCTGCGTTCAACAAACACTATACCATTAATGTCCGTTATTTTAATTTCTGCGCCAGCGTCCATCGACGAAATATATCGAAAATATCTGTAATTTTTTCACGATTGTGTCTAGACTGTTTTAATCATTGCTATGCTACAATGCGTGCGTCTGCAATTTTCTTACCTGGATATATAAAACATTATCAAAGTAAAATATTAACAAAACATTTGGATTTTAGAACCAGCATAAGAAGCAGACCCTTTTTAAATTAGGTAATAAGCAGACGATAATTCACTTACGGGGAAAACCGGCTAAACAGGACTCGCTAAGTTTTACGTATTTCATGAAAATAAGAAACACTTTTTCACCTCATGTTTATGCAATTGAATTCCGCCTGTTAAACGTCAACACACAATATTTACACTATGTTGCGTTCGTTTGTTTGTGTCAATGTGGCGTTGCACTTATAATCATTGAATGTGGTTGAATAGACTACGTCTGATTTTCCATGTTACATATTGAGAATACGTGAGTCGTGTTAGAATGAATCATTTTAACAGTAGGTCTAAGAGTACACGTCAGGCCCATCCACAAAAAGGACGGAACAATTGAGTGCATGCTACAGGATCAGATAATATAGGTTAAAAAGCAAAACACGTGTATTTAAACTCGGTGCCTCTTGAGTAACAGCTCAATGTTATTATGAGTTAAAATATTATAATCCTACAATATTGTGTCTTTGGATGAATATAAAAACAGCAACCGTAACGCATAACAATTTGTAAGAGTTTCCATATGTTTTAATTTTCAGTCTCCGTCTCCGATTCACCGTTATCTTACACATAAAACACATAAACGCCTTCTTTCTCCATATGCTTTGTGACAATGTCTATTTATAGTAAATTAAGGATTACATGTATACTGACCACATCATTACGCTGTCCACGCTGCTGCGATTGTTGTATGAGATGATGATGATGGAGAAGATAAGGTTGAGGATGATAAGGCTGATGACTTTTATGATGATGATAGTTACAATGATGAGGAGGAGAAGTAGGAGGTATATATTAAAATTATGATGATGATGAAGAAGATTATAATGATGATGATCAATTAAAAGACGACGACGACGACGACGACGATGATGATGATGATGATGATGATGTAATAGAAGAAGAAAAAGAAGAAGAAGAAGGAGGAGATGATGATGATGGTGATGTCTACGATGATGATGATGATGACGATGATGATGATGATGATGATGATGATGATGAAGATTATGCTGTTGCTGATGATAATGACGATGGATAGGAGGAAGATATTAAAGTTGATTATGATGATGATAGTGACAATGATGATTAGAAGAATTATATATTATAATGTTGATGATGATGATAATGATGATGATGATGACAATGATGGTTATGATTTTGATGATGATGATGATGTTGATGATGATGTTGATGAAGAGGAGGAGGATCCTGATAGTGAGATCATGGTGATGATGACAACGATCATTCTCGTTGCTGTATTGTCCATATTTTCTTATTTGTTTCTCATCTTTTGCAGACAAGAGACGACATGGATTTCATGGGATCCGAGGTCCGTAAAATTAATATCAATTGGTTTGAATAGTTGGCACTGTTACCAGGGACATGACCTACATCCCAATTACCTCCGGGCACATTGTTTAACAATGACGTTTCTCACAGTCTTTGCTAGATATATATTTCAGAATTATAAAGCCCTTAGTTTTAGCAAAAGCTAAGGTCAAGTGTATATGATGGCAAATAAAACTTCAATTAAAGGAGAAAAATATAAAACAAACACATCGCATTTATTTAAATTCTGTTCCTCTTGAACGATGGCGTAATTTACTTACGACATAGAAATAAAAATTCTATACCAGTATATATTTAGTTGAAAAGGCTTCAAGTACAACATTCCTGAATTAAGTCCAGAAAGTCTAACCCAAGGTTACATATTTGCCTTCTGTTTATTGTTCCGTCTCTGACTCCGATTACTTGTTATGTCTCTAGCTGACATATACACGCACGTAATATGCCTCCTTGTCATAATGAAATTTCTAGTGAAATGACCAGCCGGTCTCTGCTAAGTATGATGCAATAAATGCTGTAATCGCTGTTGTTGTTGTTGTTGTTGTTGATGATGATGATGATGATAATGATGATGATGATTGTGATATTTATAGCTTGTGATTGACCCGTCATTTCTGTTTTGTGTTATAGCTAAGGCAGGCACAAAAGCTGATGGACATATTAATAAAAGTGGTTCCAGTTCTGGTTTGTAATATTATTATTAGTTGGATTAAATAAATGGCTTTTTAGAATTCTTATCGGCATACACCGGCTAGTATTTCATAGAAAATACACAACATCTATTGAATTTTAAACAGGAAATCTATTATCCTTTACAAATACTTGACTTGATTTATACAGAGTGACCAAGAGCATGACTGAGCACACTGGTTAACAATAACGCTTTTCATTGTCTTGGGTTTAAATATAATACGAATAAAACCCTTGTTTCCTTGAAATGTTTATGCCTCACAAATAATACCGCGCATTCTCCACCTGCATCCTTGTAAGGATGACTATTTCTAGCGACTTTAGAACTATACTGATCATTTGATCACGCTGTATATGCTCAGCATGCCTCAGCGATTGCTATAGGCGATGAAGATGAAGAAAATGATGATGATGATGATGATGATGATGATTGAGATTTTTATCGCTCATGATTGATCGTTATTTCAATTTGGTTTTATAGCTGTCGGATACAAAAAAGGGCATACACTTAATCCAGAGGCTTCCATTTGCTCCAAAAGAGGTTTGTAAAATTATTATTAGTTGGATTAAATAAATGGCTTTATAGAGTTCTTATCGGCATACACTGGCTAGTATTTCATAGAAAATACACAATACCTATTGCATTTTAAACAGAAAATCTATTATCTTTTACAAACACTTGACTTTCTTTATACAGAGTGACCAGAAACATGACTGAACACACTGGTTAACAATAACGCTTTTCATTGTCTTTGATTTGAATATAATACGAATAAAACCCGTGTTGTTTGGACAACGTTTGGAGATGTATACATGATATAAAAGGCAAGTCAATGAGAGAAATTAAAAAAAGAAAAAAAAAAGAAATTTGTTAAAATCCGGTGTTCCTTAAGTGACAGTTCAATGTTATTATGACTTAAAATATTAAATGATGATGATGATGATGGTGATGACGATGATGATGATGATGATGATGATGATCATGCTGATGATGATTGTGATCATTATTTCTGATCTATAGCCTGTTATTGCTTTTACAGCTTGAGTGGGCAGAAAGAGGCGTAGACGAAATAATCAACAACTTTCCTACAAAATGGGTTTGTAACAATATTATCATTGAGTTTTTACAGTTGGTCTGTTAGCACTAATATCATTATACGCTGGCAACTATCTTATATAAAATACACAACGTTTATTGAATAATTAACCGGAAGTCTATAATCCTATACACGCACATGACGTTTGTAAAACACACTGACCATGAACATGGCTCAAAACTGCATTAACACATATCACAGTATGCTAGTATAACGACCGCAGAGGTAGAAATATAAGCGCTACAAGCCAGCCTAGACTTTAAAGTTGTTAGAAGTGGCTTCCCTCCTAACGCTCGGGGCTAACGGGACAGCATTACATCTGACTCGTCGGTGTCAGTATAATGGACCGACCGGGTTCAGTCCCGGGGCACCTCATAAGTGCCCCTGTGCTATAACAAGAAAAGTCGTTGATGCGAAGCATCAAAGGCGACGCAAAATGTGGAAGAGGAACACAGACATGTTTGAAAAGTAATGGTTTTTATTTGAAAGTTTTCAGTGTACTATAAATCTTGAGAAATAGGGTTTTCAAGATGTTACATATGTAGAAAAAAAATTGAACAATCCAAAGCGAATGACTATTTAGCCACTTGGCATGCAAAGAAAAAACGGAAATCGTCGTAGAATCCAAATGATGCAATAGAGTACAACGAACAAAACTGAATGCTCCGAATGACGTCGTCTCTTTTGAAAAGGAGTCCCCAAAGTAAAAAAACGCGTCCTAATACATTACGAAGTTTGATGTTAGATAATTTGATTAGCTATGCTTTCTGTGTATTACGGCGCAATTGTGCGTGTTTTTGCAGCTTTTTGTTTGATAAAAGGAAAATATATAAAAATATTTTAAATGACATCTCTAAAAATTGTATACATAAAAATGAAATTTGATTAATTTGCATTATATAATAGTAATATATATATATATATATATATATATATATATATATATATATATATATATATATATATATATATATATATATATATATATATATATATATATATATATATATATATATATATATATATGATTACATACCATTAAAACAAAATTATCAACCGTTTTTTTATTGTTATTAAAATTTGCAAGAGCTGCATTTGCTTTTAAGATTATTTATTTGAAAACATGTTAAATGTTTTATTTATATAATTTAATTATTGTGTAAACATAAATAACGTATAGTTTAACTGGATAAAAACATCTTGTAGCATAACCTATTGTATTTACTATTAAGAATAAATGATCTCATCATTCAACTTTAATCTTGAAATAGCATGAGCATCCTTGGTGTAGTGCTTCAGGATCACAGGGTCCCTTGTTCAAAGCACCCAAGAGATGTTAGTTCTTGACCAAGAATTCCAAATTACGGTAACTTTGAACTGATATGCTGCAACTAATCTTGAAACAAATAAATTTATATAATTTTGTTTTCTCTATAACCATGGGCGGATCTAGCGATGTGGGAAGACTCCAAGCCGGGTATAATATGAACACAAATAGCCTTATTTTTTCCATTTGTAATAAATTCACTAAAACCTTTTTCTTGAATAGAATGGAGCCTTTTGCATTTCAAAGGATATTTATACCATAACTATATTCTTGTTGCAACCAGTTTAAGGAGTCATTGCTTTGAAGTGTAAAATTTAAAAATCCATTAAGGCTTTTATTGTAAATTAGCCTGAATGTATTTACCCCATCGATGTTCAAATAATTTATTTAAATTTGTGTTAAACTATTTGCTTTCTTTTTGTTAATTTTGTTTAAGGAAAAACAATATTTTGGCATTGCAGTTTGTGTTATTTACAGGTATTAATATAATTATGACATTAATTCTCCAGATAATTTTTTATAAAAAACTTTTTATAGCCTTGAAATATGTGCGGTCCTAAATAAATGATACTTCCAAGATTAATGTATATTTGAGTTGTTGAGTTAGGACGGGAAACATGCTCAAGAGTATATATTTGGTCAGTCAGTAAATTTCAAGAGACTGAGAACAAGCTTTGTTAGAAAAGGAAAGGATTATGAGAAAGAAAAAGGATATAATAAGCATTTCAATTAAGTGAGAGAATTATAGATAAAAGACATAAAGAGGTATGCTGTTAAATATTATTGCATAGCAAAATTTAAAAGAATGTATTAAATAGAAATTAATCTAGGCCTAGGTCTGGGTTACATACCCATTTAATAAACAAAACAATGTTTTATGCATATATATTTTATTTAGAACTTTTTAATTATAACATGCAACGATGACATTTGTTAAAGTTTTCATTTCAACAAAGATGTGATTCAAAATGTACAATTATAGATATTACAAAAACAAAATAAATTCTGTGGGCCATTTCAAAAAGTCTTAGGACGATATATTTATAATTAGTCCCAGGAAAGGTACACTACTCCTAAATCTAAATTTCTATAGGTTTATAAGGCTTTCTCGTGTTCTATGAGGTTTATTTAAATGCACATAAGATAATAAAGTGGACTTATAACCAAAATCATGTGCTGATGAAATAGCACCTTGGTGTATCAGTAATAAAATCAGAAGCTGATATAAAACCGGTTTAAGCACCCCAGTCGGTCCATATTGCCGACTGACCATTCCAAGGCGGTAGCTGTCGGGTTTGCTCTTTTCCTTAAATGACTAATCACAAATTTGTTCTTACTTTTCGCTTGGCTTGCATGTGAAATACCTTTGCTCTGTGCCTTTTCGGAGTTTGGTATATGTTGCAATGCTCATAGGACTTTGTCATATATTCTTATTCATGATCACAACAATGTTACTTGTGCAGTGTGGCGGTCGTAAAAAATCTCCCCGTGCATGTAATCTATGTTGTCATTTAATTCATCCTATAAGGATTGTTACGTGTATTTCCTTTGATTGACGCTGAACTTTGGTTCTTAAATTACATCTTCACATGAACAGGATGCTACAATTATTTATTCGTCTCTGGTCATGTTTGTTCATGATTCAGATAGTACATTTTATTTGTGGTCAACCATTTTTGTGTTGTTTTTCAAATCGAAATAATACCATATTCCTTTTCAGAAATCTATGTGGACATTATTTTTCGATGACGTCACAACTTTCATCATAACGTATAGAAAATATCAGCGCATGGACATTTTGTTTTCAAATAGATCGTTTTTCTTTTCGTTACTTGCATTTGAGAAACTCGTCAGGAAGTGCGAGGTTAGAGCTCTGTAAAACCGGTTTAAGCACCCCAGTCGGTCCATATTGCCGACTGACCGTTCCAAGGCGGTAGCTGTCGGGTTTGCTCTTTTCCTTAAATGACTAATCACAAATTTGTTCTTACTTTTCGCTTGGCTTGCATGTTAAATACCTTTGCTCTGTGCCTTTTCGGAGTTTGGTATATGTTGCAATGCTCATCGGACTTTGTCTTATATTCTTATTAATACCATACACCATCCATTAACTTCACCATCCATGATGATAATAGAAAACTTTATATTTTTTATATAAAAACTAGTTATGTACATGTAGTTGGTGTCATGAACACAAACTTTATTGTTAGGGGCGCCTGTGGCCGAGGGGTAAGAGTCGCCGACTTGAAACTCCTCAGCCGCTTACCATGTGGGTTCGAGTGCCGATCAGGGCGAGAACTTCCATATGAGGAGGATTTCCAGCTAACCAGCGGTGCATCAGTGAATTTACCCAGACATAAGTGTGGGAGTCTTCCTCCACCAATGAGCTGGACGTCACCAACATGACTATAAGTGTGTCGGTGCGATGTAACAAAAGAAAATAAAAAAAATATTGACAAATGAATTAACCTCATCTATAAAAACATATTTTCACATTGTTCTTAATACTCAATATATAATTGAGCAAAATGATAAATAGTTAATATTTTTATGTTTGCAAACTTATTTTTTAAATGCTGGCTGTTGCAGGGAATCTGAAAAAAGAACAAATTAATTTTAAGCTATAAAGAACACCAGAATCTGAAGAATATTGTATTTTGTTGCCTCATGAGAATGTATGGTATAAGTATCAAATACATACATAGACAAGAAATAGTGTTTGCATAATAAAAAGTGAACTGGATTAGAAGTAGAAGTAGAACTAATGGTACTATGCATTAAAGTTTAGCACTTGACATTCATAGGAACAAGACAGCAGCGAGAAAATGTTATGAAGATGTTGTGAAGTCTGTCTGTTTGCTTACGATGTGCAAGTAATGGTTAATAATTTTATTATACCTCTGACTGATTCATTGTCAGGGTATGTGACAGGGTGTGATGAACTGATGCCATTTTGCATAATAAATCAACACGTCTCTTTTACAGTAAAGGCTACATTCTTTAAGAGAACAGTCTCTGTATGAATATATTTTATATTATGTAATATATTGTACAAGTATACTTGTCTTTACTTTAATGATTTGTGACTGAGGATTATATAATCAATATCAAAATTTACCTTTTATTATGGCTAATCTAAGAAATACCACCGCCCACGCCATCCCACTGCCTAGATTAGAGAACACAGCTTGCCGTAAGCCAAAATAAAACCATTACCTTAATATTGCATCTTTGATATATTTCCGTGTAATTCACGTGACAATGGCACTTATCATTATACATCTGTAGCCTTTCTGAGACAGGGTACCAGATGTAACCTCTGGTGTTATAACTCACCAATACAGACGTCCGTTAATACAAACACATTTGAATGCCAATACTTTAAAATCCAGACAATTACATAACTGACCATTAAAAGAAACTTAATAAATCAAATGAAAATTGAATTTTTAAAGCATTTAATATTATTGTACCAAGAGCCTAATGCAAAAAACGGCTATAGCTATATCGGCTTACCTACAAGGGGGAATGAGTTTTCATTCAATTCAATAATGTAAAAAAAATCAACAAAATAATAACTTACTATGCAACAGTTATTATTTCTACATGGCAATACTATTGACAAATACCCAAAAGATTTATAATAATGTTTCAATGAAAAAGCTTAAGATTAAGGTATTGAAGTAAATTAACTGACATTTCTTGTTATTGCTGGGCCTATAAGTCTAGGATATCCCATCAGACAAGTCAGTTAGGTAGCATGAAGACTTGGTATGGACGGCGATTAACCTTTTTAGCTGCTAGATAATGTAATCAGCTGTTCAACATGTCTAATAGGTTATAAAAGGCTTAGGGCAGAATGATATTGCCCTGGTGCAAAGTAATATGGTCTTAGGACGGTCATATCTGGCACATATGTATAGCCTGGACAGAATAATCACTGTCTGGACAGCATATTATTGTCTGAGGGGTATAATATAGCTTAGAGCACTATAATATGGTACATGTAGGGCCTGGACAGTATATTATTGTCTGAGGGGTTTTAATATAGCTTAGAGTAGTATAATATGGTATACTTGTATGGTCTGGACAGTAAAATATTGCCTGATGGGTATAGCTTAGGATAGTATTTTTCAGTCCTGGTATTATGGAATGAAGAGGCATAATATTGTCTACAAGTAGTATACTATGGTTTTAGAGCATGGTATTAGGACCGTATTATGTGGTCTTAAGACATAATAATACATGTATGGCCTGGACAATAGAATGATAATGACCATGGGGTAGTGAAATATCGCCCTTAAACAATATATTATAATACAGATATGGCCTAGGATATCAATGGGAGATGGCCAGAAAAGGTATAATCTATAAACTGGTTACTTTGTAGGTATGAAGATTTGCTCCTAACACTTTTTTTTTGTCTTGAGCATGAAGCTGATTATGAGAGCAGCAGAAAGATATACCTGTAGACCTAGGATGAGATCTGGCATCTATCAACCTGCCAATAGAGGTTACATGCATGACCTGATGATGACATATATTGGCTGGATGGGTTCTGAGCCCACTTGAGGATGTGGTAAGAATAAAAGCATCTCCACAATAGCGACCCTACCTAGCATGGTATATTATCATGAATGTCATGGCACTTCACACTGTATGAGATTGCCCCAACAACAGTTGGGATCTCAAGGTAAATTATAGCCTTTCAGGCAGCATAAGGGTTCTCACATTTTTACATCCTAGGCCATATGTGAATTATATTATAATATATTGTTTAAGGGCGATATTACACTACCCCAATGGTCATTTATATTATCTAGACCATACATGCATTATTATGTCTAAGACTATATTATACTGCCCTAAGACCATGCTCTAAAACCCATAGTATACTACTCGTAGACAATAGTATGCCCCTTCATGCCATAATATACCACACCAGGACTGAAATATACTATCCTAAGCTATACCCATCAGGCAATATTTTACTGTCCAGGTCATACATGATGTATACCATATCATACCACTCTAAGGTATATTATGGCTCCTTAGACAGTAATATACTTGTCCAGACCAAACATATATACCATATTATACTGCTCTAAGCTATATTTAAAAACCATCAGACAATAGTATACTGTCCAGACAGTACATGTATACCATATTACACTGCCCTAAGCTACATAATACCGTCTCGGGCAATATAATTTTGTCCAGGCTATACAGCTTAGCCATATTATACTGCCCTAAGCTATATAATACCACCTTTGACACTATTATTCTCTCCAGGCTATACATATGTGCCAGATATGACTGTCCTAAGACAATATTATACTTTACAACAGGCCAATATCATTCTACCATTTGCCTTTTATAACCCCTTAAACAAGTTTTATGTTTAATAACTTATTACATTATATAGCAGCTAAAAAGGCTGATCTGCCATCAATACTACGTCTTCATACCACCTTACTGACTTGTCCGACAGGGTATACTAGACAGATAAGCCCTTCAGTAACAAGAAATGTCAGTCATATTTATATCAATAACTTAATCTAAAGCTTTTACATTGAAACATTATAATAAATCTTTTGTGTATTTGTCAATAGTATTGCCATGTAGAAATAATTATTTTCACAAGTTATTATTTTAATGTTTGACATTATTGCATTGAATGAAAACTAATTCCCCATGGTAGGTAAGCTGAAATAGCTAGAGCCGTTTTTGCATTAGACGCTTGGTACAATAATATTAAATGCTTTAAAAAATCAATTTTTGTTTGAATTATTAAGTAAGATTGAATAAAGTCATGATCAGTTATGTAATTGTCTGGCATTTTAAAATAATATTGGCATTCTAATGTTTTTGTATTGATGGATGTCTTTATTGATGAGTTTGTTATAACACCAGAGGGTACATCAGGTATCCAGTCTCAGAAAGGCTACCGATGTGTAATGATAAGTGCCATTGTCACATGAATTACATGGAAATATATCAAAGTTGCATTATTATGGTAATGGTTTTATTTTGGACAAAAGTTTTATGTCTGGCCTAGGACAAACTGTTCTTGGCAGTGAGACGGCGTGGGCGGTGGTATTTCTTCAGATTACCCGTAATAAAAGGTAAATTTTAATATGAATTAATTATCTAATCCTTGCTCACAAATCATTGAATTGGAGACAAACATACTTGTGCAGTATATTACACAATTTAAAACATATTAAGAAAATGTCGTTTTATTATGCAAAATGGCATCAGTTTACCACACCCTATAACATATACTGACATTGAATCAGTCAGAGTTAGAATAACCATTACTTGCTCATCATAAGCAAACAGACAGATTTCACAAGTGATAGCATTTTCTCGCTGCTGGTTAGTCTTATTCCTGAATTTTAAAAGTTTTAAGTTTTAATGCATAGTACTTTAAGTTCTACAAAAGTGTTCCCTTTTAATTATGCAAACACTATTTCTCGTCTATGTATGTATTTTAGACTTATCCCTCACACTCTCATGAAGCAACAGAATAAAATATTCTTCCGATTCTGATGATCTTTATAGTTTAAAATCTTTTTGTTCTTTTTCAGAATCCCTGCAACAGCCAGCATTTGAAGAATAAGTTTACAGGACCTAAAATATCAACTATTTATCATTTTGTGTAATTATATATTGAGTATTATGAACAGTGTGAATATATGTTGTTATAGATGAGGTTAATTCGTTTGTCAATAAAGATGTGTTGTGTTGTTGCATTGCACCGACACAATTATGGCCATGATGGCAACGTCGAGCTTATTATTTTTGGAGGAAGACCCCCAGTCTAATGTCTGTGTAAATCCCCCGGCGCACCGCAGGTTAGCTGTGTTATGACCGGTGTCGCTATCTAAGTTTCTTTATAAAACGGCACGTTTACTAAACGACGAAATGGTGTAACAGAAAGAACAAGCCAGCAACAAACTAATACAATTATGTTTTATTTTAATAAACAATTAAAACTATGGCGTAATAAAACAATAACAAATAAATGAAACACAATTTCAGAAGGCAAAATAAATGTTAGCTTACAGTTTGTCCCTTTAGGAGGTGTCCCTTTAATAGTCCAATTAATAATCCAACGTCGAATAATCCTGAAGAGTTTTCGGTAGAATGTCCTTGTAGATAAGCACAGTTGAAACAGTCCAAAGGTAGAACAAAACACGAATGTAAATGATATAATTCCAAATTCAACACTTTTATATATTTATATCACCGTAGAATATAGCAAGTCCACGTAAGTTCCAACACAGAAAGATTTAATATAGAAGCTGCAAGTGTTTCCAAACTATATGTCCAAACTCTAAAGCATACTTTTTATGCAAACTTCCAAACGTAACTTTATATCAACAAACACGCCCTTATATATACCCAAAAAATTTCCAAAACATTCACGAACCCAGAACATTCTCGAAAACCAGTTAAAAATAAACAATTGAACTTTCTAGCATGATCCTTTTCTTCTATCAGTTACGCGAATGCTGCGTCATCAAAACCACAACGGTAAACAACCCTCTACCTGACTAGCGTAACCTTAAACGCTGGTGTACTACTGTACATAACAGTAAAACCTCCCCATGTGAAAGTTCTCGCCCCGACGGGGACTCGAACCCACACGATGAGCGGCTGCGAAGTTTCACGTCAGTAACCTGCTCAGCCCCACGATAAAGTTTGTGTTCATAATTACATGTACATAACTAGTTTTTTTTTCATAGTTTTTTATATAAAGTTTTTTTCTGATTTTATTACCGATACAACAAGGCGCTATTTCATCAAAAGTCCCAGGACATGTTTTTGTTTATAAGTCCACTTAATTATCTAATGTGCATTGAAATAAACCTCATAGGACATGAGTAAGCCTTATTACCCTACAGAAATTTAGGAGTTGTGTACCTGTCCTAAGACTGATTATAAATTTATTGTCGTAAGACTTATTGAAATGGCCCATAGAGTTTATTTTGCTTTGGTAATATATATATATATATATATATATATATATATATATATATATATATATATATATATATATATATATATATATATATATATATATATATATATATATATATATATATATATATATATTATACCTCATTTGCATACGCCCTTATTTATTTAATATGACGTCATCCAGTCCATAAATCGCATATTGACCGGCTACCCGGTCCATAATTCTTATATTGACTGTTTATGACGTCATCCAGTTTGTTTGACTGTTTAAACGCGACTTTCACGACGTGCGAATTTTACGACAACATAAACAGACGATATTGTCAAACTGTCAAAATGGCTAAGTGATTCGCCTCTTTATCGGAGACAGATTTAGTTAAACTCAGCGAATCTAAGGATTCAAAAAACACCCAAAACCGCGATAAAACTGAAGCTCTTCCGAACATATTTAGCAGAAAAAAACCCCACGATTTTTCCTTTGAAACATACACGAACGAAATTCTTAAAGTCCGGTCCTTTTGTCTAGTAACATTTATTATATAATTTGATCAACAAAAATGGAATATTAAAAGAAGAGCATGATTATTTAGCTGCATCGCTTAAAAATAATAATAAAAAAAAAACGACTAGGATTTGAGATATTTCACACACTGAACAAATACAATTATTATTCGAAAGCAAATTATACTAAAAATAAAAGCAACAAAAGGGATAAAAGGATTAAGATTCGGTATAATATAACAAATAAAACATGGCCTTGAGGGCAATATGCAAGTTTACGGACTGGTTGGTCAGACCTCGGAAGGTATATGGCCCTCAGCTGCGCTTCGGGCCATATTCCTTTCTCGGTCTGACCAACCAGTCCGTAAACTTGCATATTGCCCTCAAGGCCATGTATTATTTGTTAAATATATATATATATATATATATATATATATATATATATATATATATATATATATATATATATATATATATATATATATATATATATATATTTGTATATTTTAAATCACATCTTTGTTTAAATGAACATTTAATTGAACAAATGGCATAATTGTGTGTTATAACTAAAAACCTCTCAATGATATATATTTATATATAACATTTTTTTGTTTCTTAAATGGATATTTAACCCAGACTATTTAATACTTTCTTTTACATTTCGCTATACAATAATATTTAACAACATTCCTCTTTATGATGTCTTATACCTATAATTCTCTCCCTTAATTGAAATAAACTTGTTAAACATGTTTTTTCAACCCTTTTTCTCAAAATCTTTTCCTTTTCTAACAATAGCTTGTTCTCAGACTCAAAAAAAATACTGTCTGATCTAATATATACTCCTTAGCTTGTTTCCCTTCCTAACTATCTCATCAAGTCAAATCTACATGAATCTAGGAAGTATAATTAAATAGGTACTGCACATATTTCAAGGCAATAAACATTTTGTATAAAAAAGTTATCTGGAAAATCAATGTCATAATTATATTAATACCTGTAAATAACACAAACTGTAATGCCAAAATATTGTTTTTCCTTAAACAAAATGAACAAAAAGGAATCAAAAAGTTTAACACAAATTTAAATTATTTAAACTTCGATGGGGTAAATACATTCAGGCTAATTTACAATAAAAGCCTGCTTTATTTTTTAATTTAACACTTCAAAGCAATGACTCCTTAAACTGTTTGCAACAAGAATATAGTCATGGTATAAATATCCTTTGAAATGCATCGAGATACCAATTAAGTTCTCAAAGGCTCCACTCTAATAAAAAAAATGTTTTAGTGAATTCGTTACAAATGAAAAAAGAAGAAAAATAAACCTATTTTGTGTACATGTTATACGCCGCTAGGAGTCTCTCCACGTCGCTAGATCCGCCCATGGTCATAGAGAGAACAAAATTTTATATATTTATTTTTTTCAAGATTGGATGCAGCCTATCAGAATTCTTGTTCAAAGACATATCTTGTGTGGTTCGAACTAGGGGTCCTGCAATCCTGAAGCACTACACCAAGGATGTTATTTCAAGATTAAAAACAAGTTGATATAACGATGAAATAAAATTTATTCCAAATACAATAGGCTTTGTTGCAAGACGTATTTTACCCAGTTAAATATATATGTTAACAAAATAACAAGTTTCCGAATAAATAAACTTAAAAGCAAATCCAGCTTTTGTAAATTTTAAAAACAATCTAAAAACTATTGACGATATTGTTTTTATGGTATAGAATCATATATTATTATTATATATAGTGTAAATTAATCATATGTCATTTTAATGAATACCGTTGTTAGAGATGACATTTAAAAAATGTGTATATATTTTCATTTTATCAAACAAAAGGCAGCTAAAACACGCAAAATTGTGCCGTAATACACAGAAAAAATAGTTATTCGAATTATATAACATCAACCTTCGTAATGTATTAGGACGAAAACGTTCTCCCGCGTTTTTTACTTTGGGGACTCATTTTCAAAAGAAACGACGTCATTCGGAGCATTCAGTTTTGTTGGTTGTACTCTTTTGTATCATTTGGATTGTTCGACGATTTCCCCTTTTTTCTTTGCATGTCAAGTGGCTAAATAGCCATTCGCTGTGCAAATTTCGTTGAGCATTCCATATATAGGCGTCGCGCTCCAGCGCGTCGCCAATGACAGAAATGCCGCTGTACAGTATCGGCAAAAATGCCGAAAATCCCATTCCATTCCCTCGCTGCTGTGTTAACTCTCTAGCGACACGTTATAAGCGAATTCCAAAGTTGCGCGGTTAAGCAGCGGTTACCGTGCTGTTGAATGTATGAGCGTCTGCTTTGCATAGCAATAACGTGTTTTATGGTC
>CM017560.1:15516056-15538556 GCA_007844125.1 Sinonovacula constricta | reverse complement strand
CGTTGTCAGATACATGCACTTAGGTGTATATACCTTTGCGATTTTTAATATTTGGAATATACCTGCATTTTTGTACACTTCAAATTTCTGAAGCACAAACTATTATTTTATTAAATATGACTCATAGGATAAGTGGCATGTGCATTATTTTAAATAAATCAATCAGTTTGTTACTCTCGTATGTCTTTAGTATTTTGGATATTTGTCTTAATTGTATACACCCACACATTATTTAATAATGACGGAAATCTTAAGATATTTAGTAATTAAACATCGTTATTTTTTTCACACTGACATTAGCTTTACATATGTGCCGTTTTGTTTTAATCGCTTCAACAGTATTTGTAAACATAAACGCCAGCCTGTTTATAGTTTTTAGATGTACAAGGCTTAAATTATAATATAAATTATAAGTGGTTGTTGCTTGGATAAACAGTGCCACTAAATCATAAGAAGCAAGTAAATTAGGATCATCCGACATAATGTAATGTTACACATTTTCTGGACCGATAGGACAAGTAGAATTTTTATTTACTCTGCCAAACAAAATTTTCAAAATCCATCGATCAATCGTTAACGTTGAGCATAGACTTAGTTCAGAGCCAAACCGTTCCGCTTCTTCCTTTTGACAGTTGATTTACTTCCTTCTTTTTCATTATGGCATTACTTGGCTTCATATAAAAGCTATCAGGCAATAAACTGTTTTCAAGCATCATCAAAATCCAGCTGCAAGCATAGGATGACCCAGTCTTCAGTCTTTGCCTTTCAGCAAAACGCATCTTTCTAATTCTATAATATTTTACAACAGTGAAAGCATGCACGTGTTTACTGTATTAATCCACTTTGTATTGTCTTTTCTGAAATGCTATAGTTTTACCATTATTGTCCCATTTCGGAGGAAAATGATTCTTATGTAGATTGCTATAGTGACATATAATAGTGTTCACTTGGTTTTGCTTCACAGTTATAACTTGAGTGATAAGGTTAAGTTTAAACTTCCACTTTGTCCAACAAAGGTTTATTTGACTGCTTCAGGAATAGTGTTCAAATAAAGTAAAACGTTTAAAATAATTACAAAAACAAAACGCATTTTCATTTATTCGTGTTATATATACCTTTCTGTTTTACGAATATACTTTTATGCTCTTGTGTTTGTTATGGGTCTTTATGTCTCTTATATTATATATTATGTATTATCCATTCAAAATAGCCTCTTATTGATCACACATTTCTGTAACTTTAGTTCACTAGTAGATAACAACGAAGAAAGAAAAAGCAACAACAAAAAAACAAAACAACAACAAACAATGAGGTCTACCAAAACAGTCTATGTGAAGACGTCTACCATAATAGCTAAGATATCTAAGATATCATTAAACAGTGTTGATATTATTAAAAATAACAATATCACCATCATACTTGGTTTCTGAAGAGAAAGGAATAAAACGACAAAATATCTATTTGAAACAAAACAGCCCATGTGATAGCGTATACTTTGATATGTAAGATCTCTTAGATAGTATACAATAAAAAAGTGGTGACAATAATTAAAGAAAGCAATTTTACCATCATACTTTGTTGAGGGAAGAAAAACTAGTGTTTTAACAGCTAGTCAGCAATTTCAGATTAATAAATAATAAGTCTTTAAGTTCAGTTTCCACACAAAACTACACATAACAATATTGATGCAGTGAATACAATGGCAACATGATTTGTATGCACGGGAATATTTAAGTTTCCATTCAACAATTTAGTATGCATCTACAGTAATAAATAATGTGCCAGTGTTGTTTCTTTCAGCCGAGATTTACAGCAAAAGATGGATTCATGAGCATTGACTTTCATTACATTTATTTATTGTAGCAGCGTATGCATTCATAATTACTTATGTTTTGTTGCTATCTGCACATGTATTGACTAAAATGAAACGTCAATTCGATATGTGCATACTTATAACTTAATGCTTCTCTTGTTTTTTGTTTGGGCAAGTTTGGGCAAATTAAAACATACACATGATGAAATGTTCAAGTTATTGGCTCCCGAACGCCGCGTCTCTTTCTTTAAAGAGCTTTGTTGTTTTATATCTAATTGGCGCCGCGCTGAAACGCGACGCCTATAATTGGAATGCTCACTGAAATTTACACATGGGGCAAGTTTGTTTTGCGGACTTTCTAAACCTGGTAAAATATGGGTCCTAATTTAAGTTGAATTTTTATTTATCTTTATATTTATTTTTGTGTGTCTGTAGCTTTCAATATAACTGAAAATAAGCAATAAGATACTGAGAAAGAAAAACCATACTACGTTCGGGTAAAAATTATCTGCGCAATACTTTTTTGTGTTGTTTGAGGCTGCTGTACATGTGTAATTTCTGCTTGCACATTTTAGTTTTATAGTTAATCATAATAATTTTGCAACTATTATTTTCTACACGTGTAAACATCTACATATGTAACATCTTATTAACCTATTGATTGTGTCGAGTTTTGCTTTTTATTTTGTTTAAACCATTGTATGGTGTCAGGAATGTAAATTATACATACTTTTTTCGAGATTTATAGTATACTGAAAACTTTCAAATAAAAACCATAACTTTTCAAATGTCTTTGTTACTTGCTCCCATATTGCTTTAATTAATCACTACCTCTTCCACTTTTTCGTCGCCTTTGATGCTTCGCATCAATGACTTTTCTTGTTCTTTAAGTGAAACGTTCATGGGTATCCCGTGCACTAACTTGCTGTTAACCAATCGCTCTCGGTCACCGTGATGCAATTTAACTGTATTTAACCAACTTTGTAAACACACCACTATCGTGTATGCTGTACCTTCTTTAAACCTTCTTTATTACTTACAAACTAGTAGGCTATTCGTGATCGCAATGACCACTCTCATCTATCCCTCTGTCTTCTTTCTCTGCTTGTTCTGGTTCAAATGCAATCATATAGAAAATAGTGTCTTTTTTATATAAAATTTCTATTATCAGAAGTTAGTGACTGTGTTGTAAGTTCACCGACCAATCAGCGCTTTCCAGCGCTTTGATTGAAACATTCGTTATATGTAACGGAATATCGACCGCTTTCTTAAGAAATTTTTGCCAGGCATACATTGGGTTGACCATCCCGACAATATTGTGAAATCTCGTTAGCTATTCGCTTTGAGACGTGGATGGTAAATACCTGAATAAATGTTAATTCTAATTTTACTAAGAAAGCATCATACATGTATCTGGTGCACATTTAAATGTCCCAAACATCGACCTTTACGTACCTTTAATATCCTAATCAAGATGAAGTAGGGTTAGCATTTATAGTTTTGATGTTAAATTCCGCTACTTATTTTTGGCGGTATATTTTCTCAATGTTTGTTTGATTATGTGTAATTGCATATGCTCTAAATTTTATGTAGATACGTATAAAGGGTGCACATTAATAAAGTAGCATATACCTCAGTGTATTTTAATTACTTTTGTTAAAAATGTAATATTACAATATTGAAAAAATATACAGATACACAAATCAAATAGCTATAATAAGAAGAGCAAATGTTCAGTTGATCGTATCTCTCCGCTTTGTGTAAAGTCATGACCTGTCTGATTATATAGATAGATTTAACTAAAACTTAGGTCAATGACATATTGTTTTTCAGACTTGCATTATAAGCGTCACCATATCTTTTTTTTTGCTCCTTTTTAAGAAGAGTTTACTATATTAAGAACATAATTATGTTATAAAATGATCAATGGTGGATTGTATATATGGAACACAGACATAAAATTCATTATTAAGTACAAATGCAACATAAGCACATGTTGATTAATAAACGGGCACATGTCGCATTTTATCTGAAGAACAAGCAAACAAAAAAAAACAAAAAAAAAATCAGCACACCAGCGTCAACACACGCACTCAGATTCGTTCGCTGTTGCATTCAAAAGCAATCATTGAAAACGCAAGAAGGCAGTAACAAAAGGAAAAGAAATATGACAAATGTCGCGCCTAGCAGCGGTATGTGTCAGACCTACGTATGAGTGATGTGCCTACAGACCAATTTCCTGCAATCGTTTCCGTACAGTTTGAACATGGATAGGACCGTTATTAGTAACTATGGTATAAAAGGCAAATTCAGTGGCCTGTCAGCGACCCGCCCAGTTTCCCTTAGATGTCTAACAAGACGTTCTTTAGTGGAGACATGGGCACCGAAATGTCTGACAACCTGTATTGCCCTTGACCTTGATTAATAATCGGAACGGACTGACCCCCTAAACTTCCGTCAGCCATGCCTTTGTTTATGCTATGAAAAATATACAATATATCGAAAAATCATGTGTCACAATGTAAACTACCTAATGGTATGAAGAGCTGTGTAAATCAAACTGACAACATTACTGTGCGCGAGTTTATTCTCGTTTCACACTTCCTCCCGGAGACATCGTCACGCAATTTCATTATGCGACCTTCAATACAGAAGCACGTAAACTGTAACCTAAAGAGTTGCTTGACCGATTTTCATCGTTTTGATCAACGTGTTCGCATAATATTACAAAAATGTCATGGCCCCCGCCGGCTGGGGCCTAGGATACGCCAGCTGTATTCATGCAGAGCGCCGAAAATGGACCATGCGTTTGCCGAGCATGACATCCCGTGAAACTGGAGATGGGCATTCTGGCGGTTGAGCACCCACGGGATTGGCGTACGGTATATCCGTAGTCACCAGTGGGTTGTAACACACCGTCTTGACCCCGTATTCGGTGCAGACGGTTGGTCGTATCGACCCGGTACGATCAATCGTCTGGTCACGCCGAGCCCTAGGTTAATTTACTACTTCTTTTCTATCAGTACGTATCAATTCCTCCGTGATACAAACCGGGCTTGATTCTTCTTAACTTTCTTTTTAACATAACCTGGTGGTGGTGGTGGTGGTGGTGGCTTATGGGTTAATCGAGAGGTCCTTTAATACTTTAACGTTTCGAGTATAAAATCTATGTAACCCTGGCGCTTGAAGTTGGAGATCCACATCATATAAGCGTCCCCTAGTTGGACTCCGTGGTGGGTGGGGAACATAGGTGTTGAATCTTTTCTCATTTCTTCTCATGGCATCCAACATTTTGAAACGACCTCGATCGAATATCATCGATACAGACTCAGATAGAGAACGACTTATAGAACAGTTTCCAAGATTCATTGTATCAACTGCAGATAAAGATTTCGAACCGCTTTCAAAAATGTGACTCTTCATAATAGAAAAATAAAAAATAAAAGGCACAATTAGTGACCCAAAATCCGTAAAAAATGAAAAATGGATCTGTCCAGATTGAAGTAATTAAGAAAACAATCGGATCAACTATTAAAACTTAAAAAAGTTATTTACCACAGACGTGACTCCATCGCCACACAAATCACTCAACTTTTCAAAAGGTGTAATCAAAATTCATGTACTAGCTGGAGTTTCCAAAGAAGATATTGTCATCAATCTCGCCAGTCAAGGAGTTACTGCAGCAAAAAGAATCAAAATAACAAAAAATGGATTTCAAATTGAAACAAACACTGTTATATTGACTTTCAATTCACCACAGGCACCTCAGAGCATCAAAATACTTTACAGTCACATCAAAGTAGACATATACATACCAAATCCAATGCGGTGCCATAAATGCCAACGATGTGGACACCATGAAAGTGACTGCAAAATGTCAAAGTCTGCGGTAAATGCAGTGCTTTAGGAGACAAACATAACGAATAGGTAAAATCAGATTTTGCTTGTATTATAATTTAGTGCGCAAATTGTGGCAAATACCATCCAGCCTACGCAAACGTATGTGAAATTTGGAAATAGTACGAATCAAAACAATCAACAAAATAACATATCCTGAAGCAAGAAAATTAATCGAAACTCCATCAAAATCGTAATTGTCCGTAATCAAAACACATTTCAAATCGGTCACCACGAAAGATGCACAGACACAAACAGAGTCAATCATGGAAACTGAAAAAACACCAGCAAAACAATCTCTTATACCAGCTACGACACAGCCAACACTTCAAACACAGCGCAAACAAAATAAACCAACAATTAACAACGGTCCTACTTCCGTCAACAGAAGGGATCAAAAGATCCCATCAAAATTGCCAACAAGTTTAACTACTTGACTGGCGATGACGATATGTAATGCTTAATTAGTGAGCCTTCCATGTCCGATCAAAAACGTCAAAAAGCGAAGTCGCCAGACAATAAACTAATGTCATCAGTAAAAGCCACAAAATAATATTTTAAATTACTTTTAAATTAATCCCATGAATAACAAGATAATACATTGGAATTGTCGCGGTCTTAGAGCCAACTTTAATAAAATTCTACTAATATTGGCCACTTTAAACCCTGCATTGTTGTACCTTCAGGAGACATTTCTGAAGGAAAATGATAACATTGACTTTAAATGTTTTCTATGTAAAAATACATACATACAATGTGTGATAGGGCGTCTGGAGGATCGACAATACTTGTCAACTCTAAACGGCCACATTCAACTATTAACCTTAATACCGATTTACAGGCTGTTGTCATTCGCTTAACAGTCCAAAAGTCATTACAGTTTGCTCAGTTTATCTTCCACCTAACTCAGATATTTTAAAATCAAAATTAGATGATTTACTAAATCAATTACCTTCCCCTGATACTTTTGAAGGGGACCTAAATGGACATAACCCATTATGGGGATGTTCTGATTATAACAATGCAGGTAAAACATTAGAGGACTTTATAACCCACAACGAAATATACCTAATGAATAACAACAAGGCAACTTACTTACAACCTGCTACAGGGCATTATTCATCTCTTGACCTTTCTTTATGCCACCCTTCTATATATCTTGATTATAATTGGGATGTACATGACGATTTATGTGGAAGTGATCATTTTTCTGTAATACTAACCAACGAATCTGTCAACTTAAATGACAATAATACTTATTGAAGAATGAACAGAGCAAATTGGGAATTATTCTCAATAATTTGTACTGAAGAATTGACTACTTCAATATTTGAGAATGCTGATGATAAAATACATTCATTCTCAAAAATTCTTAATAGCATAGCAGAAAAGTGTATACCTAAGTCCACGACAAAGTCAAAGCGTAAAGAACCTGGGTTTAATGATGAATGCAAAAAAATTCATTAGGAAACGTAGAGCGGCACTTACGAAATTTAATATTTGTCCTGCTGTTAATTTAAATAATGTAAAAAATGAAAGGGCGAAGAGAAGGTGAATCATTAAACAAACCAAAAGAACATCTTGGCAGAAGTTTGTTTCTGGTATAACCAGTAAAACTTCAGTTTAAAATGTTTGGTCAGCCATTAGGAAAATTAGCGGCAAAATTTCTTCAGTAATTGTAAATCATTTAAAATCCAATGACAATAATAACAAACAAAAAAGAAATTTCAGACGCTCTTGCTAAAAGTTTTGCTAAAAATTCATCTTCCGTAAATTTCAAAATGTGAAGAATCGGGTTGATAAAAGTATAATCAATTTTAAGTCAAATAATATTGAAAATTACAACCAGCCCCTTTTTAAAAGAACTTAGAGACGCACTGAATAAATCTCAGGATACCGCTGCTTGACCAGATGATATCCCCTATCAATTTTTGAAACATCTGCCGCATACATCATTAAATTTACTTTTGTCTATTTATAATAAAATTTGGTTTTTCGGAGAAGTTCCAAATTCGTGGAAAAATGCAATCGTCATTCCTATAGCTAGATCCTTTAAGTTATAGACCTATAGCTTTGACTAGTTGTATTTGTAAAACTTTAGAACAATGAAAAACAAAAGACTTGCTTCGTATCTTGAATAAAATAATTTACTCACAGAATTTCAAGTGGGTTCAGAAACCAACGCAGTACACTCGATCATCTCGTTCGATTTGAAACTTTTATAAGAGATGCCTTTATCAAGGAAGAACACCTTGTAACGATGTTCTTTGACCTTGAAAAGCCATACGATACTACATGGAAACATTGGATTTTAAAAGATTTAGGTGACCTTGGTCTCTAGGGTCGTTTACCTACATTTATTAAAACTTTTCTTTCTGACAGAAATGTTTAAGTTAAAATTGGGTCTACTTTGTATTCTCTTCATAAACAGGAACAAGGTGTCCATCAGCGTAGTATATTGTCAGTTACTCTCTTTAACATCAAAATAAATAACATTGTAAAAACGCTAAATAATGGCGTAGATTGTTCACTATATGTGGATGATTCCCTTATTTGATATCGTTTCAAAAATATGAATACGATAGAAAGGCAATAACAACAATGCCTCAACAAATTACAAACTTGGAGTAATAACAATAGTTTGAAATTTTCACCCACCAAAACAAACTGCATACATTTCTGTCAAAAAAGAACTTTGAACAACCATTCTGAATTATTTATCAATAACATTCGTATTCCTGTTGTCAAGGAAACTAAATTTCTTGGTGTCATATTTGACAGTAAATTATCTTTCGTACCGCATATTTAATATGTAAAATCTAAATGTCTTAAATCTCTTAACCTGTTGAAATTTTTATCCCATACTGACTGGGGAGCTGATAGAAAAGTTTTATTACAACTTTACAGATCACTTGTAAGATCAAAATTAGATTATGGTAGCATTGCTTAAGGCTCTGCCAGGAGATCATATCTCCAGATGCTGGACGTTGTCCACAACCAGGGACTCCGTCTGGCTCGTGGAGCTTTCAGGACCTCTTCTGTAGAGAGCCTTTACGTTGAAGCGAATGTGTCATCTTTATACCTTAGACGAGAGAAACTTGCGCTTCAGTTCATAACAAAAGTTAAGTCTAATCCTAAAAATCCATGATATAATGTTATCTTCAATCATAAAAATGAATACTTGTACGAGCGTAAACCAAAGGTAATTAAACTTTTTGGTTTGCGAATGCTAGAAATTATACAATCATCACATCTGAATTTAAAACAAATCACCGAAAATATTGTATTGGAATTTCCACCATGGCAGTTTAAAATAACAAGTCAAAAACAGACCCTCTTGTACTTCGCTCAAATTTTATCGAACTGCGCGACAAGAAATACTTTAACTACCTCGAAATAAATACTGATGACTCAAAAGCAGATTAATATGTCTACTGTGCTTCCGTAAGCGAAATTCATTGTTTTAAACAAAAATGACCTCCCGAATCGCCCATCTTTACAGCCGAAATCCAGACTGTTAACATTTCTCTTGACTTCATTTCAAATCATCCTGGCGATTAATTTATAATGTTTACTGACTCTTTGTCAGTGTTACAGCCGATTAAAACCCTCAACTTTCCAACCCTCACATTAGAGATTTACTTTTGAAACTTAATTAACTTTCTCTTAATAAGCATATTGTTTTCTGTTATCTACCTAGTCATGTAGGCATCCCAGGAAACGAAAATGCAGATAAGAGTGCAAAATCTGCCTCGACCTTTGCTGAGACAGATTTTTGAATCCCACACACAGATTTTATCAATCGGTATATTTTAACAAAATGGCAAAAAAGTTGGGATAATACTTTTTACAACAAGTTACATACAATTAAACCTAACGTCGGTACCAATAACTCTATTTGCAGAGAAAAAAGGCGTGAAGACGTAGCTCTTAACCGCAGTCGCAATGGACATACTAGACTAACTCATTTATATCTCTTAAAAAGAGAAGCACAACCTGAATGTGTTCCTTGCCAGGAAACACTTACAGTTAGTCATATTTTCTTACATTGTATTGACACAGGCCATATTTGGTGTCAATAACATATACGATCTATTTACGACAGTATCAGTTGCTAAGATTGTTTGCTTCCTAGACGAGATTGGTATTCTTAATAAGTTATAATTATATATAACTGTTTATTATGCTAACGTTATATATTTTAACTGTTTAATATGTTAACCTATTCTCATTTATAATTCACATTTTTAACCTAATAGATTTTTATTTCTGCTCACATACTTTAGTTTTAACCTGATTATATTCTATTGTCGTTAAATTTCAATGTATTCAGCGCCGTATGACCTGTCAAGTGTCAGTGTGCCACCCCCTCCAAACAAAACAAACAACAACAACAACAAAATGTCACCCTGCGTTGATTTATCGCTTGAGATGAAAATTACTGATGGATTATGCTTTAACATTGACATTACCTGTACACGCCAGCTTGAAATCAATAAATAGAGCAAATAAAGGTCAAACATGTTTCTTCTTTACGACTTAAACAGAGCGAAATAACGCACATTACACTTAACGCAATCCTACACACGAATTAAAAATACTACATATGCCAGTCTGACATACCAGCATGTTGGTGGCAGTTATATGACTGTGTTCTGGGTTAATCTACTCTTCAACCTTTTCGACGTGCCTTAGTTGAACAGTTCAAAAGTCATCAAGAAAACAAACATATTTAAGCAACTTTCACACAAATTGTGAGTATGTTTTATTCTGCTTAGATATTGTCTGACGTATGATGCTACCTACAGCAAATCATTGATGCGAAGCATTAAAGGTATTATTCGCCGTAGAGCTACTGTTCAACGATGGTACATATTTGCCTAATAACAACGTACCCCAACGACAGCTGGCTGGCGTATGTTTATGATACACAGTAGTATACAATTTTCCTTCATAAACAAGTCCGTTTTATAATCATGTGATCGATATTGTCGTCATTTATAACTGAATCAATATCAATCTGAATGACTAGTAGAGATATAGCCCGCATTAGAGATAGGAAGTTTGTTTGTTTGTTTATTGTTTATTGGGTTTATCGTCCCACCAACAGTATTCCAGTTATCTGGAGACGGTGTCCACTTGAAGCAGTTATAGTGCTGCCTTCACTGTGTATAGCATGCCGTGAACACCTGGCATAATACCACACCCAGTCACATTATCCTGACACCGGGCCAACCAGTCGTGGAACTACCCTTATATTTGCTTGAGCGTTAGCAAAGGAGCTATACCACTACCATTTTTAACGACTTTGGGATGTCGCGGCCCGAGATCGAACCCGGGGCCTCCCGTACCTGGAGCCGAGATAGAAAGTAAAATAGCGCTAGATAACATGTTATGTCTGCTAACATTGTGAATGTATTATGCCTAATGATAGGAAGTCAACTATTGCCCTTTCCCATGACTCATTGCTTCTTACAACATATGATACACATAATAAACATATATACAGGAACATTAATAAATAACATGTATAAAGCAACGTTAGTTAGTTAATAGGTAACTAAAATACATTTCACAATTACTATTTACTCCATGTAGTAGGTAAAGTATACAAAACACCGACATGAAAATGGATATGAACATGCGAGTTACAAGGTAAGAACATATTTTGTATCAATGTGCTTCATAAAAAAGATTTACACCTCGTAGGACTTTAAAAGACACATTCAACTGGAAGGAATGTCTATTAACAAAGCAAAAGTAGTTCCCAGCTTTCAACTGATAAAATCGTAGCATAGGACTGGATATCAAACCCATGATTAAGATCTGATATTCAATAACTCAATTTGAATATTAATATAAAACGAAATGATTCCATAAATGTATATATTTTCACAAGAAAAAATGTCCAAAATTGTTAAAATAGAATTCAGTTTTAATGGGAATAAGCAGTATTGGGTTTTCTTTGGACGCGAAAAGATTAAAAATATAAACAACATGGCGTCATCTACATGTTTAGAGCTATTTCAGAAATGGCTGCTTATATATGCCAAGCACACCAGTTCTAAATGCGATTTTCAGTCGATCGTGCGTGAAAAAAACAACAACACTCTTCCAAGCGACTGGATGTAAGATGCCAAGGCATCCAATACAATCTACCACCCTTAGGTTGGGATCTCATGATCCATTTACTCCCATAGATAAAGACCAAGTTGCCAAGCATTTTGCGCAAGCAGTTACAGAGTAAATTTTACCCACTAGCGGCAAGAGATAACAATACATGATACTTACCTGAAAAGCAGCCGACAAAACATCACCTATTAAACATGGATTTATCTATTCCTTAAACTTTCCTATGAATTGCTGTCATTTATGACAACAGATACCGCAAACAGCGACTGTTAGCTACGACTGTTTAAGGTTGATGATACATTTTGATTCAAAATATTTGTTTCAAAAAGAAATATCGTTGAAAGAGGGACACAATTATCTTAACCTATAAGCAAAGGATATCCTAACATAGAGTAAAATTAGATCTGTGCATGGATTTGTCTTTTTCAAAGTCGTAGACCGATTTATGCCAGTGGTGTGCTCTTGTTGGTGGTGTTTTGTTTAAGGGGCGGGTGGTGATGCGGTGGGGGTAAATAAACTTACATTTTTATTGGTCATTTTCAACATATAATTTACCTTTTAAATAAATTCAGAAATATATAATGTTTCAGAAGCCGGTTGGAAACGAAACCTGGTAACGCCAACCAAAGCAACACATTTTCAGAAAATACAAACACAATTTTAGTTACAAGAGTGTATACCTTCCATAATCATCGATAGAGGATCGAACAAGCTTTCGACTGCTGAATATCCTTGTGCTCAATCTGGGAGACTGCCAGAGAAATATCTCTGTTATTGGTCGAGAATTCGATACAATGTTGTTGTGTGTATGTTTTTTTTTTGTCGGCCTCTTTTCGATCCTGACATGGCCGAGATATTTGAAATGATAAATCTTCTCTCCATATGCATTCGATTGAGGATCAATCCAGCCTGACATCAAGACATCTGCATCGCACTGTCTTAAATTGTTTCCTTAATTCGTCGATAAAAAGTTCTAGCTCGCGGGCTTAATACTTAGGCATTACCTTATTAGGTGCGCGTTTCAAATTATAAAGAATAGAAAATCATTTAGTACACGTACCCCTCGTTGCCCATTTGTAATTACAACTGAAATCCGTGTCTGTGCTTTGTTCTGCAATGTCGTTGTATGAATTTCTTTTTCACTTTTTGATATGTATAAGTTTTTTTTCTTGTGTTTTCTTTTGTTTGTTTTGCTTATATACTGATAGGAAACATGAGACTTTCTAAATTAAAATATTTGTTGCATGACCTTGGCATATTTTTCGTTTTCAAGATCTTGAAAATGTTAGTTTGGGCAGTCAAAAGAATTTCTCTGTACTTGCAAACCTAGCAAACCATTTTTTAAAAAGTCCTATCAGGATTGTTACATATTGCTTTTTGTGTTCAATTGACTTCTTTTGCATCTAAGCATTTAAAAGATGCTACATTCATTTACCCTTCGACTCTCATGGCTTTTGTCACTCACTGATTAAATAATTAATTTCTTAAAACCTGTAATATACCTGATATAACATGAGGTTTGATCTAAACCAAATTCGATGGTGACATTTATATAAAACGTCACCACTGTGTTTTCTGTTTTATGACGTCATTACTTAGATGTAAGTATTTGCCATTACTTGGATAGTTTTGTTTCAACTGGATATGTTTAAAATCAAATGATCTAATAATGACGGAAATCTTAAGGTATTAAATGATTTAACATCGTTATTTAACACACTGCGATTAGCTTTACATATGTGCCGTTTTTCTTTTAATCGGTTCAACAAAATTTGTAAACTTAAACGCCAGTCTGTTTATAGTTTTTAGATGTACAAGGCTAAGGTTATAATTCGTTCTTCGAAAAAGTGGTTGTTGTTTTGATAAACAGTGCCACAAAATTATAAGAACCAAGTTAACGTGAGATAATTAGGGTCATCCGACATAACAGTGTAATGTTACAAGTAGAATTTTTGTTTACTCTGCCGAACAATTTTTTTTTAAAATCCATCGATCAATCGTTAACGTCGAGCATAGACTTAGTTCAGAGCCAAACCGTTCCGCTTCTTCCTTTTGACAGTTAATTTACTTTCGTTTTTTTCGTTGTGGCATTACTTGGCTTCATATAAAAGCTATTAGGCAATAAACTGTTTTCAAGCATCATCAAAATCCAGCTGCAAGCATAGTATGACCCAGTCTTTGCCTTTAAGCAAAAAGCATCTTTCTAATTCTATAATATTTTACAACATTGAAAGCATGTACATGTTAACTGTATTAATAGACTTTGTATTGTCTTTTCTGAAATGCTATTGTTTTACCATTACTGTCCCATTTCGGAGGAAAATGATTCTTGTGTATGATAAGGTTAAGTTTAAACTTCCGCTTTGTCCAACAAAGGTTGATTTGACTGCTTCAGAAATAGTGTTCAAATAAAGTAAAATGTTTAAAATAATTACAAAATAAAACGCATTTTCAATTATTCGTGTTATATAAACCTTTCTGTTTTACGAATATACTTTTTTGCTCTTGTGTATGTTATGGGTCTTTATGTCTCTTAAATTATATATTATGTATTATCCATTCAAAATAGCCTTTTATTGATCACATATTTCTGTAACTTTAGTTCACTAGAAGATAACAACGAAAAAAGAAAAAAACAAAAACAATGAGGTCTTCCAGATAGCGTGACAGCAATTTAACTAGGCCTGGAACTAAAAGGTTCTCAAGAGAATGGAATCAAACGAAAATTTGAAGCAAAACAGACTATGTGAAGGCGTCTACCTTCATAGTTAAGATATGTAAGATTTCTTACATATCTTGTTTTTTGATTTGGCAAGTTTGTGCATATTAAAACATACACACGATAACAATGTGATTGGCTCAACTACCGCGCGAATCTTTCTTTAAAGAGCTTTGTTGTTTTATATCTAATTGGCGCCGCGCTGGAGCTGAATTAAGCTGAAATTTTATTTATTTTTATATTTATTTTTGTGTGTCTGTAGCTTTCAATATAACTTGAAAATAAACGATAAGATACTGAGAAAAAAAAATACCACGTTCGAGTAAAAAATTGTCTGCACAATACTTATTTGTGTTATGTAAGGCTGCTGTACATGTGCAATTTCTGCTTGCATATTTTAGTTTTATAATTAATCATAATAATTTTGCAACTTTTTTTTTTCTACACGTGTAACATCTACATATGTCACATCTTATTAACCTTTTGATTAGTGTCGGGTTTTGCTTTTTATTTTGTTTAATCCATTGTATGGTGTCAGGAATGTAAGTTATACACACTTTTTTTTAGAGATTTATAATATACTGAAAACTTTCAAATAAAAACCATAACTTTTCAAATGTCTTTGTTACTTGCACCCATATTGCTTTAATTAATCACTACCTCTTCCACTTTTGCGTCGCCTTTGATGCTTCGCATCAACGACTTTTCTTGTTCTTTAAGTGTAACGTTCATGGGTATCCCGTGCACCAACGTGCTGTAAACCAATCGCTCTCGGTCACCGTGATGCAATTTAACTGTATTTAACCTACTTTGTAAACACACCACTATCGTGTATGCATTACAAACCTTCTTTATTACTTACAAACGAGTAGGCTATTCGTGATCGCAATGACCACTCTCATCTCTCCCTCTGTCTTCTTTCTCTGCTTGATCTGGTTCAAATGCAATCATATAGAAAATTATGTCTATTTAATATAAAGTTTCAATTATCGGAAGTTAGTGACTGTGTTGTAAGTTCACCGACCAATCAGCGCTTTCCAGCGCTTTGATTGAAACATTCGTTATGTGTAACGGAATATCGGCCGCTTTGTTAAGAATTGTTTGCCAGGCATACATTGGGTTGACCATCCCGACAATATTGTGAAATCCCGTTATCTATTTCGCTTTGAGACGTGGATGGTAAATACCTGAATAAATGTTAGTTTTAATTTTACCTTTTTCAAAGAAAGAAAGCATACCCCCATAATTAGGTATAGTAAGTTCATACTTATATCTAGTGCACATTTAAATGTCCCGAAAATCGATCTTTACGTACATTTAACATCCATATCAAGATGAAGGAGGGTTAGCATGTATGGTTTTGATGTTAAATTCCGCTACTTATTTTTGGCGGTATCTTTTCTCAATGTTTGTTTGATTATGTGTAATTGCATATGCTCTAAATTTTATGTGGATGCGTATAAAGAGTGCACATCAATAAAGTAACACATATCTCAGTGTATTTTTAATGACTTTTGTTAAAACATAATATTACAATCTTGAAAAAAAATATACAGATACACAACTCAGATAGATATAATAGGAAGAGCAAATGTTCAGTTGTTTGTATCTTTCCGCTTTGTGTAAAGTCATGACCTGTCTGATTGTATACATAGATTTAACTAAAATTTAAGTCAATAACACACAGTTTTTCAGAATTGTATTATTAGCGTCACCTAAATATATATATATATATATATATATATATATATATATATATATATATATATATATATATATATATATATATATATATATATATATATCTTTATTTGCTCCTTTTAAAGAAAAGTTTACTATATTAAGAACATATATTATAAAATGATCAATGGTGGATTGTATATATGGAACACAGACATTTAATTCATTATTAAGTACAAATGCAACATAAGCACATGTTGATTAGTGAACGGCCACATGTCGCCCCCTTTCTGAAGAACAAAAAAAAAAAAAAAAAAAAAAGACCCCCCCCCCCCCCCCCAAAATAAAAATACCCCCCCCCCCCCAAAAAAAAAAACACACACACACACACACAAAACAAGAAAATCACTAAGAAAAATGCAACAAACAACATGTATAATACGTATACACAAGAAATAATAACATACAACATACACGCACACGCTCACACACTCTTGCACATACTCAACAGCACACCAGTGTCAACACACGCACTCAGACTCGTTCGCTGTTGCTTTCAAAAGCAATCATTGAAAACGCAAGAAGGCAGTAACATTAGAAAAGAATATGACAAATGCCGCGACTAACAGCGGTAAGGGTCAGACCTACGTACGAGTGATGTGTCTGCAGACCAACTTCCTGCAATCGTTTCCTTACAGTTTGAACATGGATAGGACCGTTATTAGTAACTATGGTATAAAATGCAAATTCAGTTGCCTGTCAGCGACCCGCCCAGTTTCCCTTAGGCGTCTAACAAGACGTTCTATAGTGGAGATATGGGCACCGAAATGTCTGACAACCTGTATTGCCCTTGACCTTGGTTAATAATCGCAACGGGTTGACCCCTCTAAACTTCCGTCAGCCATGTCATTGTTAATGGTATGACAAAATATACAAAATATCGAAACATCATGTGTCACAATGTAGACTACCTAATGGTATGAAGAGCTGTGTAAATCAATCTGACAACATTACTGTGTGCGAGTTTATTCCCGTTTCACACTTTCTCCCGGAGACATCGTCAAGCAATCGCATTATGCGACCTTCAATACAGAACCACGTGCACTGTAACCTAAGGAGTTGCTTGACCGACTTTCATTGTTTTGATCAACGTGTTCGCATGATATTACAAAAATGTCACCCTGCGTTACTTTATCGCTTGAAGAGATGAAAAATCCTGATGGTTTATGCTTTAACATTGACATTACCTGTACAAGCCAGCTTGAAATCAATAAATAGAACAAGTAAAGGTCAATCCTGTTTCTTCTTTACGACTTTAACAAAGCGAAATAACACTTACCACAATTACACTTAACACAATCCTACACACGAAATAAACATACTACATATGCCAGTCTGACATACCAGCAAACATGTTGGTGGCAGTTATATGACTCTGTTCTGGGTAAATCTACTCTTCAACCTTTTCGACGTGCCTTAGTTGAACAGTTCAAAAGTCATCAAAAAACAAACATATTTAAGCAACTTTTACACAAATTGTGAGGATGTTTTTTCTGCTTAGATAATGTCTCACGTATGATGCTACCTACAGCAAATCATTGATGCGAAGGTCCTATTCGCCGTAGAGCTACTGTTCAACAATGGTACATATTTGCCTAATAACAAAGTACCCCAACAACAGCTATCCACTCCTTTTCATTTGACAAACCCTTCAAGAAATGTTGAGCGAGGTTGACAGTTAAGAATTATGTTAATCGTTTTAAGTTTTTAGTCGGCCGACTGTTTCAAGGCGCAGTTAATACACTTTACGTTTCGCTGCACTGTTTTACAAACCGACCAACAAAGGTGGTTTATATACATGGAACTAAAATATATGATTCATTATTAAGTACAAGCGCAATGTTGATTATCAAACGACCATATGTTTCACCTGATCTGATGAAAAGAAAAACGCAACATACATAAATACATTACAAATACACATACATAGATGCAATTACAACATGAACATCTAATAACCCCACATGTCACAGCTAAGGTGAGTATACAAGAAAAGAAACAACAACACTGAAAAGGATTATTATACAGCACCAATGTACAAAAAGGCACAGATAGATAAAAACACACCCAGACACACACACACACACACACACACACACACACACACACACACACACACGAGCTCGCGCGCTCACGCGTGCACGCACGCACACATACAAAACCATACACATATATATGTTAGGAAAGAGAGATGAATAAAATATGTACATGAATATGTATACAAGTAAAGAATCAGCAGTATAACTATTTAACGCTAATGATTACAAAAATTAATGTAATGATTAATTTCACCTACTTAGATCTTGTGGAAGCAAGATCTAGAAATGAAATCTTCATGAATAAAATGTAATAAATAAATGATATTTTATGCACTCACAATTAAATGCTCAAACATGCCGAAACGAAAAACAAGAAGAGCGTTCATTACTAAAAATGCATATGTTAATACTACGATTTACTATAGTCAATACATGAGCAAGAAATAGAAATTAAATGAAAGAATAAAAACAACACACATAAGTATTTACAAATGCAAACGCTGTCATAATAAATATATATAATGAAAGGCAATGTTCATAAAATCTTCATATTTTGCTTCAAGAAGAGATGCAAGAAACGGGTTCCTTAGCCCCAAATAAAGATTAACTAAGTTTGAGGTACTCATACTTAAAAGGTAATTGGATACAACACTACCAAATGTTGTATAGAGCTTATAATAAAACATGACGCGAAGTTCGCGCATTCCTTGACAGTCTATAATTGTGTGGTCAGCAAGTGACGTAACTAATAACAAATTATTACAATATTTACATTGGTCAATCATTAATATTGTATACGATATAAACTTGACAACAGCAAAACAATAAGTTAAACACTTATGCCTTTTATTAGCAAAATACCATACATCACACAAGTCATATCAACAATGTATGCTTCTAAAACGATTAAATTCTGCCTGACATATACGGGAGAACCAGTCGCTAATAACTCGAGTCCATATATGGTTTGAAACTATTTTCTTCCAATGTATCCTGCTGGGGAATTCTGCGCATGTTGCATATTGAATGAAATATTCGTCTATTCCATAACATGACAGTGCTTTAAACACATCCGTAAAGAATCCGCTTGCATTACGGAAAATCTAATTCGAAACATATCTTTAATACGGAAACTACCGTTTAAGCGACACAGCTGGCCAAATAATATAAATTTTCTTTTGTCAATTTCTGCCTTGAGCGGCAGGCAACCAACAAGACTCAGTGCAACATCAGAACGAGTGGTCATAGATAAGCCTTGCATGGATTTAATGCATAGGCGATGGGCACGCTCTAGTCTAGTGATCTCGTGATCAGTTAGACCATAGATACATTCCGTACCGTAGAGCGCTCTGGGCAGAACCACACTATTGTATATGCGTTTGCAAGTAATTGGATTTAAGCGACTCTCGACGGAAGAACAATTTATTGTGCAAAAAAAGTTTTTCGTAATTTACTAGTGAACACTTCAATTTTTTCACGCGAGCTTACGTTCTTAAGTAATAAAGTAATACCCAAGTGGGTGTAATTGCCAACTTCACTTAAAACAGCATTACCCAATAGCCACTTTCTATTAGCTTTGGTTCCAACGTTTGTGCTTTCATTAAATACAATAATGCCACATTTTGCTGGATTATACTGATATCGCCATCTTTGTGAGTACTGGAAGCACGTATCAATCATGTGTTGTATCCCTTTTACAGACAGCGATAGCAAAAGCATATCATCGGCTACCGTAGGGGCACACATAGATTTACCATGTATAGAGAATCCAACTCCCGTGCGTTCTAGTTCTACAATTAAATCGTTAATATAAATTAAGTACAAAAAACTTGAACAAAGCCCCCCCCCCCCTTGTCTAGCAGACTGCTTGATAGGAAACCATTGGGACATATGGCCTCTATGAAGGACACAGCTATACATGGCAGTATAAAGGGAGACTAAGTTAAGCCAAAGTTGTTGGGAGATATTAGTCTAAAATAATTTGTAAAATAAGCCATTATGCCAGACTCTGTCAAATGCTTGTCTACTGTCTAAGAAACATGAATATAGTTTGCTTTTATTTTCCTTGCAGTAATCAATGCATTCCTTTGTAAGATATGAGGTCATTATACATCCCACGCCTTTTTAAAAGCCTCCTTGTAACGGATGTATTTTTAAATTCATCTCTTGTTTGAGTCTATATAATATAACAGATTCATATAGTTTTAGAATTGAGGGAGATAGAGTTATAGCTCTGTAGCTATTTGGGTCTGTTCTCTTTTTCTGTCCCCCCTTAAATATTGTGATTATAACGCCGCGTTTAAGGTTTATAGGAGTATGCGCATTAAAATACATTAAGTTGAAGAAGCTTACAAGCAGTGATTTTAAGTGTGGGCCGCCACATTTGATGTGTTCGGCATATACACCGTCTAATCCGCATGCTTTTCCTAGGTGTAACTGTTTGATGCCTTCATCAACCTCTAATTTAGATATTGGTTTAACACCCTCTGTGGCAGTCATTGATGATCTTATACTCTGAACAAATGATGTCACGTGATTATAAAATGTAGGATCATAATCCCCGTGCTCTGTATCACTATATAGTTCGGCGAAATAACCACCCCATGCCCCGGTTATCCCATTAGGATCACGATACGTTTTGTTATTAAAAATTAATTCGCCACCTGCGAGAGATGCTTTGCGACTTGACTTAGCTTTTAAAAGTTTCCAAAATAACGGACTATTAATTGTTGCAGCAAAGTCAATATCTTCAAACGTTTTTCGCATGAATTTCCTAGCCTCGGTTCGATGACAGCGCCTAAAGGCACGTTCTGCTAGCTTATACTGCTTGAATAAATCTGCTAATTCGCTTCTCGGCCTTCCTTCTCTTACCCAGTTATGCCGTTTGTCTTTCATTTGATTATGAAGACGTTTGAGTTCGATGCCCCAATAAGGCTTAAGATATGAACAATATTTGGTAGATGGAATGTGCGTTCTGGATGCATATGTGATGCAGTCTACCATTTGTTGATAGAGATTGTCAATATGATCGTGAATATTACCATTTTTCTGTATGTCGATGTAACTTAGTGATCTGTTTAATTCGTCTGCAAATTTTTCACGACAGTGATCCCCTACCTTTGACCATTTGACTGGACTGAATGGGAGATTAGCTGTTTCATTCGCTGTGAACCGTAAATTTATAGACGCTATAATTGGTCGATGACATGAAACATTAAGACAATCATCATCTATAATTTTACAACTATGCACTAAATCTACCCAGTCTTGGAATATTACAATGTGATCAATTAGTGACTGACTAATGCCATTGTAAGACATAAATGTTGATGTAGCTCCCGAACATATGGGTAAAGTGTTAACGGATAAAAGGTTATTCACACGTAACATTCCTTCGAATTCTCTGGTTCTTACATCGCTGGGACGTATGTATGATGTGCCCTGTAAGTGCAAGTTAAAGTCACCCATTAAAATTACCCGACCATATTTAGTGTATGCACTTAATATATCCTGGATTTCACATAAGTGTTCCCTGTAAAGTGATATCGGATAATTAGTGCACGAAGTATATATTTGAAAAATAAATAAATACTCACTAACATTGAGTTGCACTTGAATTCCAATCATATTACAATACGGAACATCAATAGGGGTAATAGTGTGGTCCAAATCTCTTCTCCATAGTAAAGCAACCCCGCCCCTACTACCTTTGCTATGCGACCTTTTCCCCGGTTTACCTATACCAGAATACCTTGGGTGAATAGAATTGATGAAAAATATCGAATCTTCAGAAAGCCAGCTTTCTGCAATACCACAAACATGTATACCTTCGTTCGGTAAGAGATTGCTTAAGTAATGCGCACTGGACATAAGTCCTGTGCTATTCCAGGTGCATAGTTTGATGTTAAACATTACAGCAAGAAAAAACACTGAAACATACTGTCGAATAACTAGCATATGCATTGTGTCCATGTTTAAAATCTCTCACCTCTATTGAGCATTTTACCCTTATTAAATTTGTTTCTTCTTGACTTACTCAACCAGGGTCTACAAATAACCCCTTGGGGCCAGAACCGCGGCCGTGTCAGTTCCTCAGAGCTATCTGGATCTACGTTGAGATGGACGATCGCAGTCTCACTATACTCTGGGCGGTAAATACC
>CM017560.1:15411056-15511056 GCA_007844125.1 Sinonovacula constricta | reverse complement strand
TCTCTAATCAATATAATCATCATCTTAATAAAAAACAACAACACACGTGTTGTTTTCAGACAGCAATAAAATAAGAAAGAAAACTATTAACGGTGCGTTAGGACCAATAGGTCTATGGCATAACATTGTCTGATCACTTCGTTCAAAATATTACCCTAATCTACAGTATTATCAACATGTGGTTGTAAAGTCTCGTCATAAGTTATGTTCGTTTCAATCTTCAAGTTGCAGGAAATAATAATATGTGTATACTAACAGTAACAACGATATACAAACCAAAGCAGCTGAAGCAATTGATAGAATCATGTGAACTCCCTCCTTGTCACCGATGCTCGTCTATTATATATGAAAACATACAGATGTAACAAAAAATCACCATACATGTATATGAACAATAACAACGGGGCTATGGGATACATCGTGGGTAGTTGGGAAACCATGGTGTTGTATCGATTAAAATCCACACAAAAATACAAAATACGCATCCCCATAACACAATACTCGATTACACAATTTAAACATAGAACATCTACCTGAAACGTGTGTGTATGCATGTAATTATGTTAATAACACTCGTTTTTATATTCTTCACATAAATAGTGTATTGCACTTCTTACGTTAATGTAACATTTTACAAGGGCCAAAAAATGGAGGTTTCAGTGTCAATTGCACCTAACTAATACTCCACTACCTAGCGGGATTTGTCGATGTAGAAGTCATCATCATCATCATCATCATCATCATCATCATCATCATCATCTTCATAATCATCATTATCATCATCTTCATCACCACCAAGACCATCATCATCATTTCAACATAGCATTCCCCTTCTGCCTTATCAGTCCTTTATCTATTACATTCAATTTTCTCGTTAACATTTCCTGCATAGTTAAAGCCTAAAATCCCTATTTCAAGCTGTTCAATTCAACCTAGAACAGCTGTTCTGTTTCTGCAGATACCTACCAGTATTTTTTTGCCGGCAGATATAAATGATCCTAGACGGCTTGTTTGCGGTAAAAATGTCTACAAAAGAAACAAAAGTGCATCAGCTTCTGCCTCCAACTCCTTTAACTTACCATTATCAAAATCATCGTAATCATCATAAAAATAAAACCCATCATATTATTAATAATCATCACATTAAGTATTTGTATTCATATTCGTATTCATACTCATCATATTTATCATATTCATAGATTTTATCATATCCATCATCATGAACATCATGATCATAACCATCATCATTTTTATCTCAGATCATAATCTAATAAAATAAATAGGAGAAGAGATAAAGAGATAATAATAATAATAAAAAAGATTAAGAAAAAGAAAATTGTGTCAAATGATCAAAATGTACATGTGTTTTGCAACCCAGAGACGTCGTGTACTGGCCATTGGTATAGATACAAGTTGTATATTATTGTATATATTACGTATATAAATAAAACCTGCCTGCAGTTATATAAAATGTTTTTTTTTCTATTCATTTATTTTATTTTTAAAATATTTTGATACGAACCGCAATGAATGCAGCAACATCGGCACCCTCTTTAAACCAATTTCTACCAGGTTTGTTCGTCTACAAAAATTGTAACGACATTATCATCATCATCATCAGCAGCAGCAGCAGTAGCATCACAGATATCATATTTATATTCATAATCTTCATCATCCTCATTTTCATTATCATCATCATTATATTTAGCATTTTAAGCATATTCTCTATTTACAACATCATCAACAACAACAACAACAACTTCAACCTCATCATATTATCATCACTTTTGAAAACAACAGTTAACGTGTTAGATGGCATTTGTTTATTTAAGGAAAGTGCCTGTATATACATGTTACTAACCTATGTTACTACATACTTGGGGCAAAACTGCGGAAATATGTTTGTAGCGAGTGTTATTGATATTCTAATATATAGTAATTATAAGTGTAATTTATAGGTAAGTATTTTTTCACAAATCAAATCACAGTAACTATGTCCCTAATTATTCGTGCATATTAATTTAAATCGAAAGACGGTAATTTCTAACGTTTTGAATAAGCGTACTTTATTAACCTAGAGAATACGTTAACAATAAAATAAGACTTTAAAGGCATTGATTAACAAAGACAGAGTTACTCGCTGTAGAAGATTATTTTGAGCTTCACATGTGACAGCAGAACAAGTATGAGCGACTTATGAGAAAATATATGATAGGGAAATTATTGATTATTACAAATAAGTGAGATAAATAGACATATATATGTTACTTGAACTTCATTTTAGAAGATCAGTTACATGTTTGATAGAAAGCAGAGAAAGTGGTATGTGATGGGATAACATGTTGATGTAGAGGATACGGTGGAATATGGTAGAAATAGAAACTAGATGGTAATGGTGGAGATTAGTTAAAATTTTAGAAAGTAACTGTTATAATAAAGAGAAGTGTAGAACTTCTTAGATTAATTTTGGGAAGTACGAATATGCAAAAGAAAAAAATCGTTATTTAGAAGAGACGACACTAAACGTTGAACATGGTGTTAAATTGTTCCTACTCGCATGCATACAATTAAAACAAGCAAACAGAGACGAAGTCCAAACGTTAACTTTTCAAGCCCAGACTGCGCACGCTTGCCAAACTCCAGAAGCGAAAGCGACCGACTTTTCCTGAATAAGGCACACCCTTCTGCGCCTCTAAGAGGTTTCAGGACAGAGCCCCAATGGCAACCGCCCCCAAAAAGGAGACGCTACTTTTGCCTATTTTCGCCCTATGCTGCCAGAGACTAAGTCTGTTAAACGCGGGTTGATACATATTCTCTAAAACAGTTTTATTTACGCTTTAGGGAAATAAGTCATTTTATTCCTTTATATCGTACACATATTGTTATACTTATTAACTCTTGATACTGGTTTATTCAATCTATGTATTATAAAATTAATGCCATCTTATGCAAGTCTTAAGTACAATGCCAACATTGAGTATGTAAAAATCTCGGCTGTAAATAAACTGGTGCTCGATTATAAAACTGCTCCCGACATTCAAATCCTTTCTATGCATAACATGAGTTTTTTTTTTAAATTTATTTGTGAACAATGATACAATGATAGACCTATTTTCTAAAATCAAATCTCGTTTTCTTTATATATACATTTATTTTGCGGTTAATTAACTACTCCGTCTAACCATGTCATAATTAATACTTTAATTGGCAAGTTAATGTACAGACCATTCTGTATCGTTATACTTACCAGTGGGACTTTCAGTAATTCTAAACCCAAGTCATACAGTCGATTATGAGGAGTTAACGCCTAAAATGAAAAAAGAAGAAAACTTTCATGAATAATGATATAATATGTCAGCAAAGACTCTACACCATTATAATCGACTTGTTTAGAATTTAAGTATATGTAACGTTATTGTCTGTTTTCTTGAACTCTGTCACTAGGCTATACCGTGATAACAAACATCATTATTAATAATACCATCCAAAGCCTACTCATCGATACCGCTGATATTATAATAAAACATCTGAAAGAACTAAAACGTATAAACTCAGCATAATACTGACAATAATGTAACAAAAAAAAAGAGAGATACAGATAGAGAGGGAGATAGAGAAAGAGAGAGGTTAATTACGTGTATAGTTATTGTGTTTATCTGCGAGCATTTTTGTGCATGTAGTGTACCTCTGAGAGAACATATTTGTCGTGGATATGTGTTTGTGTGACATTACATACAGGTAAGCCTATACAGTGTTTAAAGCGAACCTCTGTAAAATATCGCTCTCGGCGGAAAATGACTACTAAATACGAGAAGCATAATTATGACACAAAATACTAAAAAAAGCAAAGAAAAACACAAGCAAAACAACCACAACAACAAAAACACACTAAAAGCAAACAAACAACAAAAACAGCAACAACCCCATGCCTTGATGGGCTCGTTTTAAATCCAAGTTAACAAGTAAGAGCCTGTGAAAACTCGTCCTAACATGTGTAATACTGAAAAACAAATGCAAGCATTCTGTTGGTCAAAACTAAATGAAACAGACATGTACCACAAAATGCCCTTGCTTATTCAAATCATTCGACTGTCGCTCAAAAGTCACACAGATGGAATTACATTTCTTTTGCTTCTATCATTATCAAGGTATATTTTAATAATGTTATTATTATTATTATTATTATTATTATTATTATTATTATTATTATTATTATTATTATTATTATTAACAAAATACTATGTAAATCCATTATGTAAGAACATTGTGACCGCCAGAATTTATATGACAAAGTTGTATATGATCACTCTATTTGTATAAACATCAAGTGCGTGTGTAACGCAGGCCGACGCTCTCCAACGGTCACCCATCCGTACACCAACCACGGTAACCGTTGCTCAACCCGCAACTGTGGAAGCCGCTAAAACCACGTCTCTAAAGAGTTATCCAAGGAGCGAGGCTGGTTTGAAGTTCTTATATTTCTACCTCGACGGTCGTTACACGTGTATATATTCATAAATTTACGGTTTACAATAATACGCATATTGTCTATCTGATAGCAAATATTCTCATGTTACTTATTGTTATTGAAAGAATCCAACTATTTATAGCTACAGATTATAATTTTACATACCAAGAAGAATTGAGCAATTGATATCATGATTCTGGCCCCTATTCTGAGTTCTTCTGGCTGCAATGGATGAACAAATCTGTTGGAAATAGCACGCAATACAGCAACGAGAATGATTTGATAATGATTTTGACATCTTTACATTCCTCTTCCTTATCATCATCATCATCATCATCATCATCATCATCATCATCATCATCATCAACATCATCATCATCATCATAATCATAATTGCCATCATCATCATCATCATCACGATTATCACGATCATCATCATCATCATCATCATCATCATCATCATCATCATCATCATCATTATCATCATTATCAGCTGGTTAAAAATTCGCACGCTTATAAAATATGTTTCGTCTCGCTGACTTTTACTTTAATTTAAAAAGAAAGATAATATATAAAACACTTTTAGACTGTGCGTACACACAAACGAACATATTTTCGTCAGGCCATTTATTACTGTGTTTGCTGTATCACCTTCAAAAGAGTGTTTTATCTTCCAATATTCAATCATATTATAATGTTTAAGTCTAAAACTAACCAGGAATCCTTTAGCGGTGAAGGAAGCTTCGTCACTTTGCTCTTTGGGTTTGGAAAGTTCCTGGGATAAAAAAAAATGAGATTAGTTCTGCGAAGTTTTAAATAAACAATAGTTAGTATTTCAATATACAACATTTCTATTCAAGATGACAAAGTGACGGAAACACTTAGATTTTTCATTTCAAATTGAAGCCATTTTCGTAACCGTAGTTTTGAAGCATCAATATACTTTAAAGTAAAGTGAACGCCATATTCCAAACTTGGCGTTAAATGAACACTAATTGTCAACTGGTGAATATTGTGTATAAAATATTCGTTTCAATTCCGTATACAATATTCATTTCAATTCACACTAAGCATGCCACGTTTACATTGAACATTATATATTCTGCTTACAATTTGTTACTTTTTACTTTCGTTCGTGGATGACGCCCATTTAACTAGACTGCAAACTAAATATATGCTCCGACTGCTCTTGTTACTCCTACGTAAGTGCGTTTTTAAGCCTAAATTAAATTGCTTTTACAGGATTGAAGTTATTGCTTTTTTCTTATTGTTTATAATTTAAGCTTTGTTTCTTTGTTAAGTGATAACTGTGAGCCATTTAATTACGTGGCATGTATATTCGCGATTGAGAGATAGGGATAAAGAGAGAGAGAAAGAGAGAGAGACAGAGAGAGACAGAGAGACATATAGACAGACGGACGGACGGACGGAGAAGGAGTGTGAGGTCGTAGGCACAATGTTACAAACTATGCAGACCCCCAAAACACCATGTTGCTTTTTTTATAAAAGTGAATATACATATCTTTAATCATTTCTTCACATCAAACATCTTTATTTATCTAAAATATGTTTTCGTCTTCGACCAAAGTTACTTAATAATGTGTCTACTCTATTCTGGTATGGCTGTACTGTATTTTGAATGTCTTTGCAGCAGCGCCGATTGTTGAGTTTCTAAAAATTGATTTGTATTGATAATAACTGCTTGAAACTATGGTTGTCTTCTTTTGACATTAATTATATTGCATAACATATTTTAATTTTTATTTTCATGTCATCTTATGCAAGTCTTAAATACAATGCCAACATTGAGTATGTAACAGCAATTTACAGTCATACCCAAAAAGGCATGTCAGTTTTTACGTTATTGTACGGTTTATTGTACGTTTTGTATACATGTATTTCTGTCTCCACTATTTAAATTACAATTCTGAAACATACGCGCATTTCTAGTATCATGTGCTTATGGACAATTGTAAATCAGCCTTCAAGAAAAGTAAACATAAACAACGTGAGGATACGTCTGGCAAAACAGAACTAACATAAGTTTGTTTAAACACATTTTGACATCGTTCCTCATTAAAATATGTTTTCTAAATAACAATTTCATGGAATACACAGATTTTTTTTTTCATTTGTGAATGCTTAAATCACGATAAACCCTTATTAATTCTTTTTCTTCTTACACATGACAAGGTAAACTATTTTCAGTGTTGCAAGATTAAGGAGACTAAATTATAACCTATTTAGGAAAATGTAAAACATGTCACCTGAAATATATTTCACTCAATGATGTTGCAGTAAATCTTAAATGTGGTATCTGACAGTTCAGACCTTTTTTGTCAAATAAACAAGTAAGTCATTGTTACCTGTAAAGTTCATGCAAAATTGCAGTTCACTGATGCCTAGAACTGCATGAACAGTGAATCCACACTCAGGGTATCTCCTATCTGAACCATCGCTTCAGAGAAAGCATTTTTATACTAAGAACACCACGTGACAACTTACTTTTCTGATCATGCTATATAGTCATTCTAGGTGTCCGCTCTGATGTAAATAGCTTTTTGGCAGAGATAACTATCGTGTTTATTTTTAGATTAGACAAGAATAAACATTTAAAGTGATTTATAGACCGATGAATTTCATTCTACTCACTCGTTAATCACTTGGTATGGTCATGATCATATAACTCTACAATGTCAACAAATTCACGCAAGCGAAAATAGCTTGGTGTCATTTTGTTATTATGACCTAGATACAGAAAATAACCCCTTAACTCCAAGTATATCGATAGAAATGGTTTACACATAAATCTACATTAGCTGTTGAATCACGAAAGAAAGCAGGTTATCGTCTGCGGATGTATTCATTCAGAACACCTTGATCACATATTCTATATAACCACCACATTGTATGGATAGACATACGATTGTATTCAAAATTTAATTTATTATTGTTTCCATTTGACATCATTTTAGATTATTGGCATAAAGCTTCCAGATAATGGTTACATTAGTATATATCATGTTTATATTTTTGACCAACAAATATAATTTACATTACATATTTTGGAAAGCTTTACATTCATATCAATGATATGCAGACAATCTAAAAAAAAGACATGTAGTAAAACAGTAAACTACATATACACATTGTAATCGTAACAATTATTGACACTTTATCCCGCCTCCGGTTTGTTGTATAAAATGAGATGTTAGTATATGTTAAGAAGAGTTTATAAACGAATCGAGTTGTTAGCATTACCATCGAATTTGGTAAAACGATGAAAGGAATAATAAACTGTCATGGGATATTAATGTAAGCAATCACACTTATAATAATTAGGACATTGCGATCTCACTACAGAGACAAAAAAATCTGACATTACGCCTGCTGACAAAATACTACTACGTGAATACACACTGTTTAAAACTTAATAAATGTTGCAATGCACTATATGAAATCTCTTTCTCTATCAGATAGCATGTTTTTTGTCTAGACATTCAACAAAGTCTATGCAAGGCTAACAAATAACCATAACTCGTTTTTGAATAATATCAGTACAGGATTCGCTAATTCGCTACCTTGTTTGTCCTTGGGAGAAACTAACTGCCTATATGAAATGGTATTAAGATATATGGAGCGACGGGAACCTATTCAACCTTGCCCGCCTCAGAGCGAAGACCAAGATGCGCAAGGTCCTCATCCGGGAGATGACGTCGCCCTCACTGCTCACAAGGAAAGCGACTCACCACTCTCTTTGTGGAGGCATGCACATAGTTTGGCTTCACCATCAGCCTCTAGAAAACCAACATTGTGCGTCTGGATGTCAGCACCACACCCACAATTACCATCGACGATCACACACTGTAGGTTATGGACAAGTTCACAAGTTCGGCTCCACAATCTCCAGCAATCTATCGCTGGATGCCGAGCTCAACGTGAGGATAGGCAAAGAAGCAACCGCGATGACCCGCCTAGCGAAGCGTGTGTGGGACAACCCCATTCTGACCCTCAACTAAAAGATATCTTTGTATCAAGCGTGCCTGCTAAGCACTCTTCTGTACAGCAGTGAGGCTTGGACCATGTACGTGCACCAAGAACGAAGATTGAACGCCTTCCACATGCGAAACTTCAGACGACTCATCGGCATCACCTGGCAGGATCGTGTCTCCAACGCAGATGTTTTGGCCCAGGCAGCATGTCAAGCATTTTCGCCACCCTCTCCCAGAGGCGCCTGCGGTGGCTCGGATACGTATGCAGGATGGACGATGGCCGCATCCCAAAGGGCATCCTCTATGGCGAGCTCGCCACCGGAACACGGTCAACCGGTCATGCAATATCAACAAAGCAGATCTCGAAACAGCAACCTCCAAATTAAAGTTTGTTGAATTACAAGGATGACGAGCTTAATTATATACGTAGAAACCGACACCATATGCTGGAAAATGCATTCATGCCCTCCGGATCACAGATGTTCATCAATCCTGAAAACAACAAAACTCGAGGTGTGTGGGTTTTGTTACAAGGTCGTCTGCGAAGACGAACGATGCACCCCAATTCAGCTGTCGTTTACTGAGGCAAAGAAGCAATACTAACAGAACGTTTATTGGAAGAACAAGGGGAAATATTACCTATACTTTCGATTATTGAACCTAACAAAGTAAGAAAGGAGCATGAAGATATGATTAAAAAGAAAAAAAACTCCCACTGTTGCAGTTGCAAGAAGACATTTACGCTTTATGATAAAACGTACAATAAGATATCATCATCGTCTCACGGGCGAAATAATTGGCCCCGCTTGCAACGATTGTAATTTACAATGTCGTCAGGCGAAATTCATTCCTGTGATCTTTTACAACGGGAAAAACTTCGATGCGCATATCATCTGCGATAATATCGGTATCTTTAAAGAAATACGATAACAATGTATAGCACAAAATACAGAACGATACATAAGCTTTTCACTAGATAAATCACGATTCATAGACAATTTCCAGTTCCTCCCTCGCTAGAAAATGTGGCTGCTGATTTAGGTCAAGACCGGTTGCCTGCTTTTAGGCTCGTGCTATCAGAATTTAAAATAAGACTTAGGCCCGTTTGATGCTTTGAAAAGACGTTTACTCGTACGAATATATGGATTCGTTCGAGAGGTTTGAAGAATCAGAACTGCCAATGAAAGAACACTTCTATTCCGCGCTGAAAAGGAACATATTCAAATATGAAGACTATCAACACTGTTTGCCAAGTTTTCAATATGTTATCGCTCGGAGAATACACAGACGTCTTTGAGTCATTTAGAAAACTATGTCTGAAACAGTACCAATTAGAACCTTGTCACTTCTACACGTCACCTGGTCTCTCTTGGTCCGCTTGTTTGAAGATGACGGGAGTTCGTCTCGAGCTGCTAACTGACATAAATAAAGTACTTATGGTAGAAGCTGGAATTCGTGGTAGCGTATCACAAATTTCCAATCGTTACAAAACAGCCAACAACCCATACCTGTCGGATTACGATTAATCTAAACCTACAACTTATTTACAATATCTAGATGCAAACAATCTTTACGGATGGGCTATGACACAACCATTGCCTGTCAGCAACTTTGAGTTCGTAGACGAGAGAGGGATTTGTCTGTTCGATGCCATGTCTATTTTGGAAATTGGAGATACGGGATACATCCTAGAAGTGTCATTAGAATATCCGGACTGTCTCCATAACGATCACAATTATCCACCCTTAGCACCTGTTAGACAGATTATTTCGAATGATCAGCTTGCTTCATACTCCCTAAAGGTGGTAAGGTGGAGAAACGATTGACCACGTTAGAAGACGAAAACTAACATGTGCTACACTATAGAAACCTACAACTTTACCTTAGACTAGGTATGAAATTAACAAGAATTCATAGGATATTGAAATTTAAGCAAGAAGTTTAGATGAAGGTTAAACATTGACAAGAACAAGGAAATGCAAAAGAAAGCTACTTCCACATTCCAGAAGAACGTCCACAAACGATAAACTTTTGTGCGTTTGGAAAGTTGCGAACCATATACAACAACATGTATCTATTTAAACTAGTTTATTCAACATATATAGATATTATTTATACAATAATAAGACGACATCAATAAATGTCTCAAAACAAGATCTGCGTTTGAATTGCAGCGTAGCTCGTTAATATGTAGTAACTTAAGATTGCGCCTGTTTTTAGAATATGGAAAACGTGCGACGTCATTGGGATATCGAATTGGTGCATACAGAAGACCGACTTAGGAAAACATCGGCAAAACCTACGTACCATTTTCAACTAGAAGCTGGTTGCGTCAGGCGAAAGTCAAACTCGTCAAACCCATCCACTGTGTCATATGAATTTTATTTTGTTATGAATGAACATTTCCTCTTGAGTAAGGTGAAAAAGTTTTTTTCTTCCATCGAATATTAAACAATTTGTTCGTTTATAAAGCATTTATTAAATTATCGTAAAATTTGATCTGAACAAGTGTCTCATATACGACTGGTACAATTACAAATACAACACCTTTTACGTATATATCGTTTAACATCTCAAGAGTTAACATCAACATACAAAGAAATGAAGGCACATTTTTTTTATTTTGTAATAATAAAATGAAAATATCGATGTTTAATGAAAGTTTATTGCTCCATAAAATTCAAAATATAGTTGTTACAAGTTGGGTATGCATATCGTCGAGGGTTTGCTTTGTATTTAAAGATTGTTCGTTTTGCAAAGGGCGTGCGTTCATGTCAAAACCCGTTTTGAAATAAGAGTTGTTTTTAAGCAGACGTATTAACGTAAGAGTAAGGAAGTTCGATGTGACCCGATTGCTAAAAAAGGCGCACCAATGTTGTCCGGTTCGTGAATGAATGTCCGTGTTGGTGATGAATCCATAGGGAGTCTGTGGAAGTCTTTTCGACAATCTGTCTGCTGTAAAGACGCCAATTAAACCGACATTTCACGAGGGGATCACATTTCACCATGCACTACTCCAACTGCGAGGTGTTCTTTACGGAAAGATAATTTATCCCTCTCTCTCTGTCTCTCTCTCTCTCTCTCTCTCTCTCTCTCTCTCTCTCTCTCCCTCTCTCTCTCTCTCTCTCTATGTTAACTTTGAAGTAGCCCGGTTCCTAGCTGTAACTGATACATCTCATCGGTTCTAAAAATTAGAACAGAGCTTCAATATCGATAAATTTACTTAGCAATTATTAAATAATTCTGCTACAGCTATTACCACTACAACAGCAACTTCTAATTATAATTTAATAATGATTATAATAAAATCACAAAAAACAAGGTATACAATTATTTACCAGACAAAGGTGTCTTGAATTCGACGTCCTGCCGAATGTTTCCAATTTAAACAAGCAACAGGTACTCTCCGTGATGAGAGAAGGTGCGTTCCAGCTGGTAGACGAATAATGTCTATCCGTTTAAGTAGTGGTTTATATCCAGCTGGTTTCCATTTTCCGCTCGAAAGGAGAAGGTCTGTATAGGGTCGCATTATTGTAGATCCGTTTGTAACGTCTAAATCTAAGTTCAACGGATTAACTCCGACGACCATCGCAATGCAAAGCAAGCTGCTACAAGGAAGAATTCTCAAAATTAAATGGATTAGTAGCATAATCCCCGCTTACAGCTCTGCTTTTTACGAAGCCTATTATGAGTTTGTTCGGTCGCTTACCCTGAAACATGCTGTCCCAGTTGAAGGTTGTTGAACGGGATGCTGACGGATCTAACATCATTCTTGTTCAATGGGTAAATGGCGTTTTGTTTCTTTAAAATTTTCGAATGACCGAAAATGACGAATCAGAATACTCTGATCTGTCTAACGAGTATGTAGATGTTTTCAATATTCACGCGATATTTTACGCTATGTCCAGTACGCAAACAGAAATTATTAACTTTGACGTCTACTTGATTTAGAAGGTATCTAGACATAGTCCATAAGACAGGAAAGATTGATCCTTGCAATTCAACGTGTCCAGATCCCTCGAACAGATAAGCAATTCTTTGACAAATTTCATTATTGGACCTATTTAGATCGGTTATACCGGGAAGGCAAAGAAGAGTTGCATCGTAAGCTGACTTTTTCCAACATCAGTTCCATAGTCGAGTATCGTCTGTATATAAGCTGGATACAGATTGTAGTTGCAAGTAATCGTAGCTTTATTATGCAATGCCACTTCCGTCGTTGAAAACAGAATGTACAAAAACAAGTTAGCGGGGCCATCTTTTTCAACTTTAACATCAGATAACGCGGAACCGTCCGGTTTATCCACTTTAATCTTTAGATAGATCTGCGAAGTGCTCAAGTCTAGATAATCAATTGAATTTTGTCCACTGATCTTAAACTCAATGGACTATTTCCCGATGTCTGAGATAGAGGACGATTTTCATCGTAGTAGATATTCGTCACACTAGTTCGTGTGTTAGCTAAATCGCATAAAGACAATTCTGATGCCAATCTTTCTTTAAACTGCTCTTCGTTAAACTATAGACATTTTTTATATATTTAAAACGCGCACGCGCACACACACGCACACATGCACGCACGCACACACTTACACACACGCGCGTACACTTATGTCGTAGGACTAGATTTTATATGCATCTAAATTGTTGATTTTTATCGTAGATACATGATCATTGTAAGTGTAGACTTCTTTAATAAAATTGTGTATTCGCATTATTTAAATGAATGGGCAAAGGGAAATAACTTAATCTAGACTTACGTAGTAACATACTTATTATCTTTTCTTGGGTCATGATCCTTCTAGATCGTTTTTCATTGGCTTATGCTTCAACCACTGATCACTCGACAACCGGTCATTTTCAAATTATTTACCGACATGAACCTTTTGATGTAGAAGTTTATGCTACAGGAAATTATATTTCCTTAGATCGGTACTATTATGATGATCATCTCATCTTCAAATAAATAAATACACATTGGTAGAAAGACATCTTGTTGTTGAATTATTTAAACCCAGCTAGTCCGGTAACAATGCCGCCCAACGTAAAAGATCAATGGAATTTGGATTATATATTTTAAATCTTCTACAAGAGATGTATAGACTGGTGATTTTATCACCCAACATTTGATTGGTTTGAACTGTCGTGTACTATACTTTGAGCGCATCCGTGTTATTATAACTGTGTGCTCCCGGGAGGATAAAGAAAACGTTGTGGGAAGTATACGGATAGACAGATCGGTGGAGTGGATTGTTCTCCAAAGAATTGTTTCGACAGTGACATTTAACACTTTCGGAGTGGTGTATTTTCATAGAGAAGATTCTGTGCTTGTGATATATTCGTTTATAACGGATTTGGATTTAGGAAAGATATGAACTGGTGAGAATTTATACTTGCTGTTATTTTGACATTGTATGCCGTTTTTTTTTGTTTTATTTTAATTCATTGGTAAACCAATTTGTTTAATTTTGTTAAATCATTATATCACTACAGCTTTGTAAATTGTTTATAGTAGTGGATAAAGAAACAAGATATTCATTAATCTATAAACCGTTTATTTTTTGTAATAAGTTTAAATTTTAAAGCTGAAAAAAAAATGCTTAATTATTTCTTAAAACATTAAGCTTGAGGAGCACTAAATATCTGTTTGACAGAGGACAGTTACCGTGCAATCAGTTCATGTAGAAGTTTTGTGTAAATAAAAAGCCACGCACGGAATATCTTTCTTTAGGTGGTTTTATTATTATGTCATGCCGTAAATAACGATTTCACGAAGTTTTGTTTTGTTAAAGCGGGAAATTGCCATTGGTGTCTAGCACATTTCATCTATAGCTAATTGACTTATACGTGTTTTTTCTCGTGTGAGTGTGTTGATAAATCATGTGACTAAGTTTTGCTCCGTGTATCTTTTCATGAATTGATGATCACGGGACAACTATACATCTTAATAGTTTCTGGTCATATTTTTGTCGCCAGCTATAATACACTATACGCTGTCATGTTGTAGAAACATATGTTGAAACATCTTTTATTCATTAATTGATAGCGACAATACGGCCTTAGTTTAGTTTGTCTAAACAAGTAACTTATTTAAAGTACATGTAGAGTGAGAAAAGTACAAACCATTAAATTTTTACAGATCGATTTTTTCGATTTGCAAGAAGAAAGCTACTGTATGTATATAAGTTCGATACATATTCTTTTCAGTTACTTTTTGTAAGATAAAACAAAAACAGATTAAATGTGACCCTTTTATTCTTGTAGCCAATAATTGTCCAGATCCAGATCAGATCTGAATCAGGATCATAAACGTTCCTTACAATACTTGCTACTTGAGATCAGTTTACAAAAGTAAACTTGCAGGTTCCCTTATATTTTCTTTAAACTGACTGAGTTGTATGTTCTTTTTTTTGTGACAAATAATATATCGTGATCAGAGGTTTAAATGGTTGTATATAGCATATGTATATAATGTCTAATAATTTCTGTGTGTACAATTGAAAATTGTGTTGTTGATTTTTTATTTTGTAATGTGCTTAGTAGATGGGCCCATCAATATTATTATTGGTAGCATAAATCACCTTACACAAACACACACGTTTTTTTAAATCACATACTCATCAATACACACATACACACATTAAGGCCGTGCCACCAAGAACGATCGGATAACGTGCCACTCTAGGCAGCGAGGCGCATTAGCTTAGTCGGTAGCGTAGCGCGCTAGTGAACCCGATGTTCATGTCAATCTAACGGTCGTGAGATCGAGCCTCGATTCCGGAGATACTTCAACTCTTGAAAACCTTATGTTTTCACGCAAACATATATGTATATAAATATTAACGGTACACAATCCCCCATCAGAAAACAAAACAAAATAATAATAGAGAAATAATTGTGTTGAAACTAAGGGAGAAAGGTCGTTTAATACTAAATGGCCTAGGAAAATACTTCAGGAGAGTGTTTTCGGATATTGTCATCAAAAGGGATAATACGGCTCATAGCTATGAATGTGTGCCATTCTGTAGTATGTGAATGCATGAACACTTGGCAAGGGAGATAAGTCGTTCAATACTTTGTGGAAAAAGTACAGGAAAGTGTTTAAACATTGGCCAACACGTGGCAAGGGAAGATACGTCGTACTACCATATGAAGAAAGGTGCTGAACACAGGCTCACACATGTCAAAGGGAGATTACCTTTAATTTGAAAACAAAATATTTGTTAATTTATAACATAAGTAATGCTTCAATTTTGAAAACAAAAATTGACTGAATTTATATAACAATGGCTGAATACATTTCTGAGAGGGAATTGAGAATGATTTGGAGAAATATAGGAAATGATATAGATGGAATGGAAAGGGAGAGTGAATTAGAAATTAGAAATAAACAAATACAAAACTATGCTTTTTCAGAGGAGGATGATGATATTGCTTTTGTTATTGAAAGAATGGAGAGTGATACTAAGAGAAGTAAAATGAATAAAATAAAGGAATTACAACAACAACGAGATGAATTGCTGAGACTAAAAGCACAGCGAAAGGAAAGAAAGGCCACAGTAAGAGAAGAGGAGGGCGACATATATCGAATAAATGAGTTAGAAAGTCAGAAGAAAGAGTTAGAAAAAGGTATTGCAAAGCTACAGGAGGAACAACTGTCAGTGAAAAGACAGCTTAGAAGTTCTCTACAGTCTAAAGATGACTTGAAATTGCACAGCCAGTTGTTAAGTGGAGAGGAAAAAGAAGATAAAAAGGAAGTGGTAAAAGACATACCAAGTGAAAGGAAAAGGAGGACTGAGAAATGGATAAATGAGAATCATGTTGAGGAAGCTAACGGCTGTGGGGAGATAGATGAGCAACTTAGATGGATAGAAGAAAAGGCAAAGGAATTAATGCTGCGTGAGAAAGAAACAGTACAGCAGACACTATCTTATACAAAACGTACACTTTACAAAGGGCAGATGAGAAAAGAGAACGAAAGTAAACTTGGGGAAGAGGAAGTCTTATTGAAACGAATAAGACTGCTAGAAGAAAGAGAAAGACGATTCAGAGCGGAGGAAATGAAGAGACTGGTAAAGAAAGAAACAGAAAGTCATTTCGAAGACGAAGAAGAGGCATTACTGAAACGAGTTCAATTGTTGGAGGAAAGAGAGAAACGATTGGAAGAGGAGATAACAAAGAAAGAACTCGAGAGAGTAATTAAGGAAAGACAAACACAATTAGAATTAGATGAAAGAAAAGATAATGAAAGAAAGGAAAAACAGAGAAGGATACAGGTTTTAATTAAGAAAGAGAAAGAACTTCAAGATAGTTTAGCCGAAAAGTCGGACAGATTGTCGATGCTAGAAGATGAGCGGGATTCAGATATAGACTCTCCTGAAACGAAGCTTCGTTATTCTTCACCAACGATACACAAACCGAATGTTCCAAAATTATGCGAAAACCAATTCGAAGAATGGAAAATGGAAGTAGAGGTCATGATAAGGTCAGGACTTTACAATGAAGAAATTCTGAAACAAGCCGTTCGTAATTCGCTTACTGGCAATATGAAGAAAATTTTGTTAACGACAAGAAAGGATGCTACGATTAGAGAGATTGTAAGAAAGTTGGAAAGCATCTATGGAAATGTAAGATCCGGAGAGAGTGTGGTGGAAGAATTTTATAACTCACAACAAAAGAAGGATGAAAGCATATCAGCTTGGGGCATAAGGTTGGAAAACTTAGTTCAGATAGCTATTGAGAAAGGACAGATACAAGAAAGCCAGCGCGATCAGCTTCTAAAGTCAAGGTTTTGGAGAAATTTATACGACGAAAATCTACGCAATGCAACTAGACTTAGCTACGAAACTACCTCATGTTTTGAAGAGTTAAGGTTGAAAGTAAGACAAGAGGAAATGGAAATGAAGAAACTAAACACCAACAAAGCAACGATGGCACAGCAGACAAAACAAGTGCCGAACAGTGGGAATGATGATATTTTGAAAGAGCTTATGGACAAATTAAACACCCTTACGGCAAAGTTAGACAGGCTGGAAAAGAAAGAAACTGGTGAGGAGAGAAGATACGAAAAATACCCTAGCAGAGGAAGATTTGAGAATTATCAAAGCAGAGGAAGATTTTCTTACAGAAGGAATTACAATACAGACAACAGACGAAGAGATGATTTTTCGAGAGATGACTCTAGACAAAGAAAGGCTTCATTCATCGGTAGAAACCGGGACGATGAAAGGAGAAGACAATACGGACCACACAAAGACACGTCTAAAGAAGATATAACCCAGAAATTACAACCTTTAAACTGAGAAACGCTCGACTCGATGGGCAAGACGAGAGCGACAAAGACAAAATAAAGCCCAAAATAACAAACGCAAACGATGCCAGACGAACAACAGAAGTCAAAGAAAGAATAATTGGAGAAGAGAGTACAGCAGACATAGAACTGAATGGTATTTCTACAAAAGCATTAATAGACACTGGCTCAGTTGTTAGCACTATTTCAGAAAATTTCTACAACAATCTGCCTGATAAACCTGAATTGCATAACATGGATGAATTTGGAATCAATATTGAAACAGCCAACGGAACAGCATTACCATACCTTGGATACATAGAAACCGAAATTAGAATTGAGAACTCGTTAGAAACTATCCAAGCGCTTCTTCTGGTAGTTCAAACAACTGAGTATCATAAAAAAGTCCCAGTTTTGCTCGGAACCAACATGATAAGAGAAGTTAGAAATTTGATTAGCTCAAATACACTTCCAGAAATATGGAAAACATCAATAACTTCCATTACGGGATTAATAGGAACTGTCGTTGCTACGAGAAACATTAGTTTGAAACCCATGGAAACCAGAACGATAGCAAGATTAGTAAGAAAGGAAACTTACCACGAAGACGCCATAACTGAATCTCTAGAGAATCCGAATCACGCAGCAATAATCTGTCCACGATTAGTTTCACTCACTGGTAAGGGAAAAACAGCCCGTGTAACAGTCAGAATATGCAACATATCGGCAAAACCAATAAAAATACATAAGAGACAACAACTATGTAATCTGCAAGAAGTAAAGGTCCTTAACCAGCACGAAGAACTTGAGAAACTACCATGTTCAGCTTTGATACAAGATGATGATAAAGACAAATGCAAACAAAAGAAGCAGAAAGATGAATCATACAAGTTTAATTTAGAAGACACAGATTTGAATGCAAAGCAACAGCAGGAAGTTCAAGAACTATTCAACAAATGGAACTGTATTATTCCCAAAAGCTCAACAGATTTAGGCCACACCGATGCTGTGAGACACAAAGTTAATCTAACTGACGAAAAACCTTTCAAAGAACAGAGCAGACGAATTCCACAAGCCTTATATAATGAAGTAAAAGAACATATCAAAGACATGCTTGATATAGGAGCCATTAGATCATCTAAAAGCCCTTGGTCATCAAATGTTGTAATTGTCAGAAAGAAAGACAATACCATTCGCTTCTGTATTGACTTTAGAAAATTAAATTTGAGAACAAAGAAAGATGCCTATCCTATTCCAAAAATAGAAGACACTCTTCACATGCTTTCGGGATCAAAATACTTCTCAAAACTAGATCTTAAATCAGGATACTGGCAAGTTGAAATGGAGGAAGATGATAAAGAGAAAACTGCTTTCCAAATACCAGGTATAGGGTTTTACGAATGCAACAGAATGTCATACGGACTGTCTAATGCTCCGGCGACATTCCAGAGACTAATGGAGCGTTGCATGGGTGATATAAACCTACACGACTGTTTAATCTACCTGGATGACGTCATTATCTTCTCCAAAACAATTGAACAACACATGACTAGATTGGAAAAGGTTTTCAAAGACTCCAGGAATACAACCTAAAATTAAATCCAAAGAAGTGTGAATTTTTCAAAACAAAAGTAACATACCTCGGACACGTCGTTTCTTCTGAAGGCATTCAAACAGATCCAAGTAAGGTCGAAGCGGTGAAGACTTGGCCACGACCTAACACTGTCAAAGAAGTTCGAAAATTCTTAGGATTCGCCGGCTATTATAGACGCTTTATAAAAGATTTTTCTTCGGTTGCCAGGCCACTCAACAATTTACTAATTGGACACCCCACAAAAAATCAAAAGAATGCTAAATCGTCTAACAAAAGAACACCATTTGTTTGGAATAGTGAACAGGAAGATGCCTTTCAAAACTTAAAATTCATGATGACGAACGCACCAATTCTGGCTTATGCAGATTATAGTAGACCATTTACGGTACACACAGATGCATCTACGAAAGGTCTAGGAGCGGTTCTTTATCAAAAACACAACAACAAAGAAAGAGTAGTAGCCTTCGCTAGTAGATCGTTAAAAACAGCAGAACGTAATTATCCTGCCCACAAACTAGAATTTTTGGCTTTAAAATGGGCAGTCTCAGAAAAATTTCACGATTATCTCTACGGCAGTGAATTTACCGTCATAACCGACAATAACCCGCTCACCTACGTTACAAGTACAGCAAAACTCGACGCCACTGGGCACCGATGGCTTGCATCTCTGGCAAACTACAATTTCCAAATTAAGTATAGACCAGGAAAACAGAACGCGGATGCGGATGGCCTGTCTAGACTTCCAAAGCAGACATTAGAAAAATCTACCGTAAACGCCATATTAGTAGCCAATTTGGACAAAACAATGCCTTGTATGAACATTCCCGAAACTGCAGAAAACATTATCGATCCAACAGAAACCATTCCAGAAGTACCCGAAGAAATTTTAGAAGCGGAATCACTTTCATCTAAAGACTGGAGAAAAGCACAGTTAGAAGACAAAACTTTGGCAGAATTGCATGAACACATGAAACAGGGAACCAGACCATCAAAGCAATGTTCATCAGAATTATACCAGTACAGACGTGAATGGCCCAAGCTAATGATCAAAAATGGAGTAATATACCGACGTAGCACCTTTAACGATCAAATATACGATCAACTTCTACTACCAGACAACCTTAAAGATGAAATTTTCTGCGCTTTACACGATGATCTCGGCCACCAGGGTAGAGACCGAACAACATCGTTGTTCAAACAACGGTTCTATTGGCCAAAGATGGAAGACTTCATCAAGTCAAAAGTTGCAAACTGCGGACGTTGTATCCGAAGAAAGACGCCGGATCAGAAAGCGCCCTTACAACCAATAACATCGTCATACCCAATGGAACTTGTGTGTGTTGATTTTCTCAGCCTAGAAAAGTCAAAAGGAGGCCACGAAAACATACTTGTTATAACGGACCACTTTACGCGTTACGCTCAGGCCTTTCCAACAACATCACAAACAGCCAAAACAACAGCGAAAGTTCTATTCGAAAAATTCTTCATCCATTATGGTTTTCCGAAGAAATTGCACAGTGATCAAGGACCAAATTTTACATCAACCTTAATATGCGAACTTTGTAACCTTTGTGGAATAGAAAAGACCAGGACAACGCCGTATCACCCTATGGGCAATGGAATGACGGAACGTTTTAACCAAACCTTGTTACAGATGTTAGGTACGCTAGACGAAGAAAGAAAGCACGACTGGAAGTCACACGTAGCTCCGCTTGTTCACGCGTACAACGTCACAATCCATAACAGCACTGGTTTTTCACCATACTTTTTAATGTTCGCTCGACATCCCAGATTAGCGCTGGATGCACTATTGGGGTTACAAAACAACGACGTGGATGAAAAATACACCCACGAATACTCAAGGAAACTAAAGGCGCGTCTTTCAGAAGCGTACCACAAAGCTAAAACAACAGCAACAGAACGATCAGAAAACAGCAAACAACACTATGATAAGAGAGTGAGACCTTCAAAACTTCTAACTGGCGACTTGGTGCTTGTCCGCAACGTCTGCGTGAGAGGCAAAGGCAAACTACGTGACAGATGGGAAAACGATCCTTACTTCATCATTGGCCAACCCAATCCAGACACTCCAGTCTTCGACGTAAAGAAAGACAGCCCACACGCAAAGCAAGTTCGACGGCTACATCATAACCTTCTCCTTCCGTTAAATTTATACAAGAATGAAGCTACTAAAGTTGAACCTGCAAGACAAACAATGTCAAAGTACATTATTCCACAACGCAGATCTGTCCCCAGCAACTACAACGACAGCGACGACTCTGACGTTGAAGTGCCTCTTAGACGTTCAAAAAGAACAAGACGTTCACCACAGTGGTAAAGGCAGAACGATGCAACAATTCTGTCTTGAAAAAAAAAAAAACACAACAACACACACACAAAGATAAAATATCTTTAAGCCGTCAATACTTTTGTAAATACATTATCTTATTATTAATACATGTTTACGGTAATATTTCTTTTTAAGCGCATGACTCCGTCATACGAGTACATAATTATTGACGCGCGAGACGTTAAATACTGTGCGATATATCGAGGCATTGGTTAGTGCCAGACTATTAAACGTTAAATGCATCCGCACAGTCACATACACGCACACTTTGTTTCATTTTTTGTACACCACATACAAAGTATGAAAACATAAGCTAGTTATGTTAAGCATGTTGACGCTATTTACGAGTCAAGTACTCGATGTAGCAAATTGCAAATATTTGCTTAGAAACTATTTACATTGTTGCACTACCTAATTATTTTTATTTTGGTAATCATTTTGTGTTTGTACTAGTTATTATTTTATTCTTTCTACATTTTCAAAGTGGGGGGAATATGTCGTAGGACTAGATTTTATATGCATCTAAATTGTTGATTTTTATCGTAGATACATGATCATTGTAAATGTAGACTTCTTTTATAAAATTGTGTATTCGCATTATTTAAATGAATGGGCAAAGGGAAATAACTTAATCTAGACTTACGTAGTAACATACTTATTATCTTTTCTTGGGTCATGATCCTTGTAGATCGTTTTTCATTGGCTTATGCTTCAACCACTGATCACTCGACAACCGGTCATTTTCAAATTATTTACCGACATGAACCTTTTGATGTAGAAGTTTATGCTACAGGAAATTATATTTCCTTAGATCGGTACTATTATGATAATCATCCCATCTTCAAATAAATAAATACACATTGGTAGAAAGACATCTTGTTGTTGAACTATTTAAACCCAGCTAGTCCGGTAACACTTACACACACACACACACATACTAGTACACACACACACACACACACACACACACACACACACACACACACACACACACACACACACACACACACACACACACACACACACACACACATACTCGAACACACACACACACACACACACACCCGCGCGTGGCTTTGACATCAACCGCATTCCTTCAATTACTAAATGTTTTCGGAAAACCTTGCCAATGCATAAAATACTGATTTTTCTTGTTTCTTTTCTTGGGGATACCTTGCTTTCGTTGTCTTTGTTCACATCGTCAGGCGATATACGTTTCAAAGAGTGACGAGGAGTAGCATTACAACTCGCCACAACATTGTGCAGATCATCGATATATCGATATGAAATCATCTTTCTTATTATAAACTCCATACAAGCGAATTAGCAATTGTCTAACACATGACCATCTAGTAAATGCGGATAACACACAACAGAAGTGCATCTGTCATTCCAGTCAAAAGCATGGTTTAACAGTTGGGCAGTTTTATGACGCTATCGCAGACTAATCAACTTCGCCGACATATAAAACAAACGAGAGACTCGCATGTAGCGGATTTTAAAATTAAGATGTAAACATCATTCATTGCGTTTACTGTATAATCTATCCTATGTTTGATTACAAAATGATTAATTAAATATATACCTTCTAAACTACTTTTTTTGAAACACATACCTCACGTAGGGAATTTATCTCTTCGGCTATTGAGAAAAGCTGAACTAGGACAGCTTGTTGTTCAGGTGTCTGCAAAGAATGTAAAAGAAAGAAATAAAATGACGCCTTATCACCACAGCAAGAATCACCGCCATTTTGCTCCTCCTACTCTTCCCACTGATTATCAAGTGTTTACAATACAGTTGCATATATTATACAACAAGCCTACCTTTTCATATAAAACGTGTTTTTCAGCAATTAATTGTATACATGTATAGTCATGATCATTTAAAATTGTATGTTATAACTAATACAAACCGAATTATGTTTTAGCATTGTTGTTCCAATATCGTTACTTAAGTTAAGAAAACATGTTATCTTTTATAATCGAACAAATGCACATACAACTTAAAGGACAAAACGGCAGGATATTGTTTAGTCGAATATCGTTATCGATAACTGATATACATTCCATACATAAATAACAAACGTTACAAGACGGTACACTCTCTGATTACCTTAGTTTTAACGATGCCTAAAATGCTCTGTGCACAAAATGTTGTAGAAGCTTTTGTCAAATACCTGCTCTTAGTAAATTGGTGAAACAGAGCCTTTTTCATTTAAGATGCCTTATTATTGTACTTAGTTTCTACTCAGATTTTTTCTAAAATCTGAGGCATTATTGCTAATACGATCCATGAAGATTATGATCATGGAAGAGCATGGTTGATATCATGTATTCTCTATAATACACAGCAAACATAGTCCTTTAATTAAAGCAATTAAGAAACAATCACCACATAATACAAGAAAGCACTGATGCAAAGCATCAAAGGTCGCCTTCGAGTTTCCGTTCATCAATGAACCATTTTGCCTAAGAACAAACCAACAAAGAAACAGCAAAACCCTGATTTTATTAAAATATTTACAATGCCTTGAACGTTTCATTAAAATTATATGCAAATGACGAATTGTCTTTGGACGCATGGGAAAATGTCTCAGTACAAACAACAGAATATAATAGCATAACATTTGACTCGTACACTGCATATCGTCGTAACTAAAGCAATTAAAATTAAAAAAAGAAATACGTACACAACAATAACAAATTCAAATGACATGTAATCACGCAGCAACATTTTAAACTACAATCTTCTTATATTCTGATATCCACCAAAGTCTATTAATAACCAAAATTCAAAGCGCCACACTTCACTTGTTGATAGTACAGTATGGCACCGTCCGTAGGACATTGGCGATAACGATTACATGTATAGACGCCGCGCGCAATAACTAGCATACGCTTATGTAAATGCCTCAATTTTGATATTGTTTGATTAACATTTTGCTGCGAAGGCCCGTCGCTAAGATAGACATAGCTTCAGCCCGCCTGACGACTGGAAAATTATAACATTTTAAAGTAGTAAGAGACACGCATTTACTTGATTTTAAAATTCCAGTTTAAGCTGTATCCATTGCGTTAACTGTATAAACTACCTTGCAGTCTGAAATGAAATGTTGTATTACAAAATATTATATTAAATATAATTAACTGTCTAAGCTAGATACCACTTTTGTTGTATAGTACGTACCAAAGACTCTTCAGCCTCCGAGGGAATATTGCTGTTTCTTTTAATGGTTATGCATGTTTGCAAAGTATGTAAAGCAAAACTATTTAGGACTCGAAGTATCGCGCTCATACACCTCCTCCTCCACTCCTCCAGCTCGTCATCAAGATCATGATGCGTTTACAATAAAGCTAATAAAGTTTAATAAAAATATGAATACTTTTTCATATGAAAAGTTATTGTTAGCAAGTCCTAATATTCTAATATTAACGTATGTTCTTGATCCTTAAAACTTAAATGATTTAATAATCAAACCTATTTTAACCCACCCTTATGTAGATGGTTGTGTGTATCCAGGCTATATGTAAACGCATGGGATCATTGTCAATCCAACCCTGTGCTCAAACTTAGTGATAAAGTTAATCTCTTACAAATAGCATAACCATTGCAATCCTTTTACAAACCAATATTTCTCCAGCCGACTGTTGAGTCAGGGTAGTTGGTTCGTTGCATGGCATGTTTTTCTGTAAACAAAGAAGTATAACTAAAATATTTGATTATTGTTTTTAATCTAGTGCAACACTATTCAAAATACATATTTAGTGTTAATTTTCAATTGTTCTATGGTGTACCCTATTGACACGAGCAAACAAACTAAAGTGTATTATTTAACCACAATAACTACTCCTACGCCTTCGGTCTCAGTATATGTGTATTTAGGTTATTACACGTCATACAAACAATATCAAGATTTAGGATGGGTTTGTCCCGTGCTTGATGCGTGTGCTTACCTGTCACAAAGCTATGGTAGCCGCATTGAATTACGCCGCGTCATGTCGACGCATCTTAAACTGCTCTAAGTGTCAAATTTAGTAAGAATTTCTCTGTTAACAGCGCGACATAATAAATAATAAACGTTCAATGCGTTGATAACAAATGATATGCGACCGCCCAATGCCAAAGTATACGACACGAACAAAGAAACGATCGCTTTACCTTAGACTTATTGATAGTTACGATCATTTTCGCTGATTACATATCGAAACCGATTTGGTTGCATGTCACGCCTTGAGGCTTATCTTGCCTTAATTGTTTTATTGTAGGCAGCACGTACGTCTTCAATGTTCTCGTACGTTTTCGAAATGAATATTGCGTATGTCTTCTTCAAATCGTAACACAACTTTTTGGGTCAGTCTGCACAGAAGCTTGTCATTTATTGCTTTAACGATAGCTGTAGAACTTAATTGTCCAAACTTTGCTCAATAATTGTGTTTAGGAAATTGATGAAAACCGACGTTGGACTACGTTATAGCTCTCACTTGATCGCAAGATACACGAGAGTGTTACCAATCAAGAAATGTACACCTCAACTTAACACGTCATGGGCAGTGGAACTATTAGACGATTCGAAAGTCACGTTGATTAATTGCATTAACAATTAGCCATGACAAAACCGTACAACATTTGGTAAATTGTGTATCCGAAGGATAAAGAGCCATCATAGCCATTCCTAGCAGTCAGACGTTTATTGTGTACAACCATTATAATCGGGTTTTACTGCCGATGAACCAGATTTAGAAATAAGTCCCCTTATTGTCTCTAAACAAGACGACCGTTTTATCATTAAAAGTCATTCAAATCGAAATTTAAGAACTCGAGCGAGTACAATGCCCGACAGGTTACAAGGATGCGCAGTCACAACCAGTTTTGCAATAACTCTCAGAATTGAAATAAAATTGTAACAAAGTTATTGCAAAACTGGTTGCACAGTGAACTAGAATGATAATACACATGGAATAGTAATACACTTTAATTTCGCCTAAGTTATTGAGTATTATGTTAAATTTCGCCCAGCAAACACTTAGAAATGAATTGTTTGTACATACATCTGTAAAATAATGTTTTTTTTATCAATTTCAATGTTGTGACCTACAACAACATTTTGCGATTTTTTTTCTAAGCCTGCACGCGCTACTGACCGTAATCGAGAATAAAAATAAATCGAGATATGAAGATTCTTATTCGTATATTTTGCTTAAACATGGTTTAAATGATATATTAATCGCATGTTCATAGTATAATAATGCACTTGTATCCGTTTCCAGAATTGAAAATGAACTGTAAGAAAGTTATTGCAAAATTGGTTGCAGAGTGAAAGGAGAATGCCACTAAACCAAAAATTGTATAAACCTAAATTTTGCACAAATAAGTAACTGTGAAATCGAATTTCATCCGGAAAGAACCAAAGAATAGTTTGAACATCCGAAAGTAAATTAATTCCATTTTTGTCACAGGAACACTTATTCATGATTTTTTCTCTTATTCTTCACTTGCACTGACCGTAACATACAAGTGAAATAAAAAAATAGAAAGCTATAGGTTTGCCCCTTTGTTTTAAGTTATGTGTATATTAAATTAGGAAAATGAAAATGAATACCTCCGCTGTATTTATTTCTTTGTGAGAACGATGATTTTCAAACAGTGTACTAGCTGTACACACAACTTATTCTTGCTGATGTATGCACAATTTAAGGTATTTGTGGTGTTTTAATGCATTCATTCTCTGTGCTCGAATGTTTGATGCAGCATAGTCCAATGAACGTGGTTCACTTTCGATTGTACTGTTTATAACGAAGTGAGAAAATAAATTAACATTACATTTTTATTACGAAGTCAATAAACTTCCACGCCCATATATGTGAGATCAGTGTACAATGCTAATACACATTAAATAATGTTGAAAAAAACCCACTTGTTTTCGTTTATTCGTGCATTTTAATTGCTTCATAAACTTTCTTGCACCTTGTCCTTTCAAATTCACACATTTGCACGTACGCGCACTAGTGCTCATACCAGCAAATATGCGCAGACAGGCATTTTGGTTGTTTAGTATTTGTTGGGCCCTTTGGTTTACAAAATGAACATAGATATTTTTAGACAGACATACATATATACAGACAAACAGACAGACACACAGACACACACACAGACACACAGACAGACAGACAGACACACACACACACACACACACACACACACACAGACAGACACACATACACAGACACACAGACACACACACAGACACAGACACAGACACATACACAGACACACACACAGACAGAACGACAGAACGACAGAGAAAGAGGTTTTACCTATTATTGTTAATAGTAAAATATATCTTCATCCTATTTTCATGTATAATTAAATTTAAGGCTGGTGATAGTATTAATACTAATACTAATACTAATAATATCACTATTGTTGTTATTTTCACAAACTTTTTCGCTGGAACGTATTGTATGAAATGCACTTTACATGGATTTTTTTCGACACAGTGTTGTAGAAAACTTAAAAAGCCGGCGAGTAAAGCATTATATCGACATGAACTTTCAGATCCATAAGCCAATAGAAACGCGTTATTTACGTTTATGATATTTTATAAAAAGTGTTACTTTTAATAATAAAAATACATAATAAGAAATAGGTAAGTAGAACTTAGGACACACATTTTCTCTTCAGGCTTACTGAAATACATTAAAAAGGGAAGCAATGGTCACTTGATTCACGTGCTCGTTCTAAAAATAGAAAAAAGGAAGCATACTAAAGTTAAATAATATTATCAAGGTAGAAAAAGACTGATGATGGCATTTGAACATATTACATTTTTTTTCTTATTAATTGTAAAATAGAAGAAACCGTTGTATTACATTTTCAGAAACATAAAATGTCAAACTGAAAGATCCTAAAACGCCTGTGTGCGCGAGTGTGTGAATCTGTAGAAGACGTGGTCGAATTTTTACAAATATGACAAACCCTGTGATAACTATATACTATAAACCATTATTTTAGCAAGAAATACGATTTGGAATGTTTATATCTGGATTTACAGAAATAGAGAATTATTTTACTTGAGTGTTTACTAATAATTGTTTTCTTGGTGATTTAGAGGCGAAATGCGAATTAAAATAAATATTTTTTTTTTAATTATGAAATTAAAGTTTCTTACAATTCCAAGTGTAAAGCAGATCTCGTGTCACTGTGCAAATAGTTTTACAATAACTTTGTTACATTAATTTAAAAAATTTGGAAACTGATATAAGTGCAATATTATATCATAATATGATTAAACGTGTGATTATTATATAATATAAACCATATTTTAGCAAAATATACGAATTAGCACTTTTATATCTCGATTTATATCAATTCTCAGTTACAGTCAGAAGCGAGTGGGGTCATAAACGTTGCAAAAATAAATTGTACAATAGTAAACTATTATACATTATTATGTATAAACACGATTGTTTTTAGTGATTGCGGGTCGAAATTCGACATAAAACTCGATAATTTAGGCAAAATTAAAGTTTCTTATTAATTTTGGTGTATTGCATTTCTCGTTCACTGTGTAAATCCATTTCTACAATAACTTTGTTACATTTTTTATAATTCTGGAAACTATATATTTATATATACTATATACATATATATGCAGTATTATAACATAATTTGACCAAATCTGTGATAAATATATAATAATATCATCTTTCATCTACATAATAACGAATAAGTATCTTTATATCTCGACTTATTGTATTTCTCTATTACAGTTATGGTCCATGGCGTGTAGGGACTTGAAAATCTCCAATAAGTGGATCTATGAAAAGAAATGTGTTGAAAGTGAACTATTTTACGTGAGTATATGCAAAATAAGTGTTTTTTCTTGTTTAAATTGCTTTTCAATTCGTTAACAAGTTATTCATTTTATTATTTATTTCATAAACCCTTAAGATTCTCAATACACGGTGTTTCTCCAGTGACCCTGCTTAAACGTGAGACAATAGCATTTTTAACGCTTGAACCTGAGCCTTTATATCTCACCCGGTTGCAAGTAATGCGCGGCATGCATTGACGTCAACAAAACATCGTTTCCAATAAGTCTTTTAAAAATAGCAGTAAAACAATAAAACAAACTTCAAATAACCATTTAAATAAATGCACATTTTATCAAGATAAACATATTACCCAAATTTTATGGCTAAAACTTAGGAATGTTAACGATTATTCGTGTACTCAAGTACTCGATAGGAAGATATACCCGAGTAATACAATCTCTATTCGAGTAGTCGATAAAATTGGATCTTAAATAAACGATAATTAAAAATAATGCCATGTCAAAAGTAATAAAAGTAACATAGTTTCCTTCCATTCGTTTCTATGTTAAGCTATGTCCTGCCACTTGTCACGACGCCGGATGATAATTTTATTACGCTTTATCACGATGTGAGTTGAGCTTTTCAACTATACTTGGTTTATTATGTCGAGTTGCTCGATACGATTCCTTTTGCGCTTGATGCTGCTGGTTGTTTTGTAGCAGCTTCATTGCTGGTACCTCCTTCTGCGTGGTGACATTTGCATTTTGACAGGTAATATGACATATAATATCGTTATTTAGCGGATTGTGACAAAAGATGCCACTCTGTATGAAGTATTTGAAATAATACATACACTATTTTTATTATTACATTTTCAATACAAGTATTAGGTATGGCATATCAATCTATTAAGCAATACACATTTGGGTATCTATCATTTGGGTATTAAGTAAGCGTAATTACAATGGACGCACGCTTATGTTATCAATCCTGTATACACTTTCTGTCACGTTCAATACAACCGCATAAGTTATGCTAAATACATATGACGTTGGTCAAGCTTGTTTATTTTATATAATGGCAAAATAATTCAATTATATTGGTGTCACGACCAGACAATGTTATTGTATTTTATAGCAGTTCAAGAAACAGCACAATCTCTTTCAGGTTAAACAAATTATCTGCCTGAAAAGAGCATGTTGTAATATAACAACAATATATTTTATAGATAAGCATAAGACATTATCAGATCTGACACAAAAAGCATCTCCAGGAGAGTCACAATGTGTTGTTGCATAATGCTTTGTATTCGCAACCTGGTGGTTATAATGGCATGATGCTTCATGCCTACATTTAAGGATTTCCGTATTTACCAGTTACAAAATAGTGTAGTGTGGCTTCTACCAAACGATTAATTTAAAGTATGTGCATGCCACAACTTGCTTATGTAATAAGTAACTTGTAGACTACCTTTTCTGTTTGTGAAATATCCTCTCCAGATGTCGACCTATAAATAAATAACAAAAATAAATATTTCAGTTACTATATAAACTATCAATTTATTAATGATATTTTGCATAATAGTGATTTGAATTTAAATGTATAACGGTATCAAGCGTTTGTGATTCGCCTTCAAATACTGATTTTTATCTAGAATTCTGCAGCCAATAGATAATAAAAATGGACATTCCAGTGTTGTTGTTGTCGTTTTGAATGGAGTTGGGATAACCATCCAGCAGTTATATTTGTATCCATCACACATATTTTGAAACATACATTTCCTACAATTTGCAGTCATTATTAAACAAACATAAAAACATCAGAATTTGCTGATTAAAATCTAAAGCATTCTGGAAAATACTAGAGTGTTTGTCAAGCAATTTAAAACTTACAAATATTTATACATGGAGCAAAAGCTTCATTAATTAAAAGTTACTTCATATTTTCATTTAAAAGTAATATATATACAAACACAACTAAACGGCTGGTTTTGTTTTATTTTATAAGTTTTGTTGAAATTTAATTTGTTCTGCCTTTACTCGTTATAATTAAAAACATAAATATGGTACAATAATATGCTTAAAAACAACCACATTTTGGTAACGTCAGATTTAAGAAAGGTTTTTAGTAAAGACATTAAAAGTGGCCTTCTTTAGGGTGGCAAAAGATACTATCATGCTGTGAATTCACAGCTGGACACTTGATAATAAACGGAAAAGGTCGTAAAACAATTAGTCACACTTGATGCATATGGGTTCATTGCATTGCCATCAGTTACGCTATAATCCCAAAAACCCTTTACTGACAACTCCACAGCCTGTGGCTGGGTGCAGCTGGCTAAGTCCACCCATCTGTCTTTCTTTTTCCAAACACATTACCTTCCATTGTAATCAGAGTGGGAAGCCAGATTAGGCTTCATTTCGATGTCCAATGCCTTTAAAAGCAACCACCACATTTATACATTAATATATAGATTATACATTCATCAAATTACCCATCATGAAATCACGTGAACCTTAATTATGAGCTTTAAATAATGTGTGTCTAACTTTAACATCAAGATAGAATTCAATATAAGAACATGTACCAAAATTGGTCTGAGAAAACATATTAACGACTAAATTACTTACGGCGGCGTCTTTTCTGTGGACGTTAAACCCGGCTCTCGGCCCTCATTTATACCATTTCTTATGTCACGTGGTTCATCTAGCAAGAAAATCGAAAAGAAAAACCGATGCGTTATATAAGGGTTTATACCATCACGTTTAAATACAAAAATGCACAACCGGCCGCAATAGCTCAGGTGGTAGAGCGTCGGCTTGCGGATCGGGAGGTCGCAAGTTCAAACCCCGGTCGCGTCAAACCAAAGACTTTAAAGTTGGTAGTATGTCTTCCGTCCTAACGCTCGGGGCTAAGGGGACAGCATTACGCCTGACTCGTCGGTGTCAGTATAATGGACAGGTTCAGTCCCTGGGCACCTCATAAGTGGCCCTGTGCTATAATGATAAAACTGCCGCTGCCCAGTATCGGCAAAAATGCCGGTAAATCCCATCCCGTTCCATCAAAAAAAAGCACGGATTTGGAAATACCTTAGCATAGCCTTGTATAATTTGGATATTTGCAGCTCATTTAGTGAAAAGAACAGTGTAGTGAGGTATTCTTCATAGAAATGGATGGAACATATCTTAATATCTTAATTAGAATCTGGTCTACAGATGAAGTCGCGAATGGAGTGCAATTCACCAGAATTCTTTGCTGCAATACATGGCCTTACCTCTTGCACGGTTTATGATGATCTGACAGGATGTATAATGTACAGATCCTGATCAGGTTTTGTAATTAATCATCATGTTTGGTATTCTTTATCTGCCGTGCTTTATTTTAGTAAATGATATTAACGGTTGTATAGCAATCATGTTATTCATTTTATACAATATATCATCTCATATGGTCCGTACCATATATCTTACTTTTTTATCCTTAAAGCTCATGCTGCACCACTAACATATCTTTATGTAAGTGAAAGCGATACTGAACGGGAAGTACAATTTCTCTGCTTAGGCAGAAAATAAATGAGAAAAAAACATGGCTCTGAGTTTTTCTCTTATTTGATTTTTACTAACTATGGCGTGTTCCTTTTATACATATGTTTCAACAGATAAAAACAAAAAATTGGGACGCTGTAATTACGGGTCTGTTGCGAGTTACGGCATAGTTGGGGCAAATGAATGAACTATATATAAGGTTTAAAGGCGTACGGGATGAACGGAATACCGGTAATATATGTCTATGGCTTATGTGCCTTTGATATATCGCCTTTGAGAAGGTGGGTTTTCGTCTGACCGTATTTTGTCTTTTCTTCGATCGGACATACCTTCTTTTTGCTGCGAGTCATGTGCTGCCACAATACTAGAATTGCTGCAAAGAACATAATTGATACATTGACTACAGTTTTTAGCACATTTTGATACTATGAAAGGAGATCTTATTACTTTCGTCAGGTTTCTAAAAATTCAGAATACCTAATAGATGTAATTGAGCAGTGTGTATCGACATGCAAATTAGTGTACCTATATGGAATCACATAACATCATCTTTAGTAATGGTGACTGCTCAGGAAGTGGGTTTCAATAGGCTTTATTTGTTAAGGAAAAAATCTAACACAAGTAGGTATTATCACTCATTTATTTATTTAGGTGTAGATCTTCCATTCATATATAGTATACAAACAATCTAAAATAAATCAGTACGAAAGATTGAATTCAATAAAATCAGCTGCCTTATAATATTGAATTTTGAAACGTACATTTCTTACAATTTGCAGTCATCATTAAACAAACATAAAAACATCAGAATTTGCTGATTAAAATCTAAAGCATTCAGAAAATAATACAGTGTTTCTCATGCCAATTAACACTTACGAATATTTATACATAGAGCAAAAGCTACATTAATTAAAAGTGACTTGACATTTTCATTTAAAAGTATTATATATACAAACACAACTAAACGGCTGGTTTTGCTTTAATAAATAACTTTTGTTGAAATTAGTTTATTCTGCCTTTACTCTTTAAAATTAAAAACTTTAATCTGGTACAATATTATGCTTAGAAACAACCACAATTTGGTAACGTCAGATTTAAGGAGGGCTTTTGGTAAAGACATTGAAAGTGGCCTTCTTTAGGGTGGCAAAAGATACCATCATAATGTGAATTCAAAGCTGGACTGGACACTTAATAATAATGGAAAGAGGTCGTAAAACAATTAGTCACGCTTGATGCATAAGTGTTCATTGCACTGCCATCAGTTACGCTATAATCCCATTTTTTTCCTGACAACTCCACAGCCTGTGGCTGGCTGCAGCTGGCTAAGTCCACCCATCTGTCTTTCTTGCCCAAACACATTACCTTCCATTGTGATCAGAGTGGGAAGCCAGATTAGGCGTCATTTCGATGTCCAATGCCTTTAAAATCAACCACCACGCTTAGATTATACATTCAGCAAATTACCCATCATGAAACCACATGAACCTTAATTATGAGCTTTTAATAATGTGTGTCTAACTTTAACATCTACATAGAATTCAATATAAGAAGATGTACCAAAATTGGTCTGAGAAAACATATTAACGATTAAACTACTTACGGCGGCGTCTTTTGTGTGGACGTTGAAATCGGCTCTCCAACCTCATTTTTACCACTTCTTATGTCACGTGGTTCTTCTAGCAAAAAAAAATCCAAAAAAAGCCGATGCGTTATATAAGGGTTTATACCATCACTTTTAAATACAAAAATGCACAACCGGCCGCAAAAACTCTGGTGGTAGAGCGTCGGCTTGCGGATCGGGAAGTCGCAGGTTCAAAACCCGGCCGGGTCAAACCAAAGACTTTAAAGTTGGTAGTATGTCTTCCCTCCTAACGCTCGGGGTTAAGGGGGCAGCATTACCCCTGACTCGTCGGTGTCAGTATAATGGACAGGCCAGGTTCAGTCCCTGTGCACCTCATAAGTGGCCCTGTGCCCTGGCCTTACCTGTTGCACGGTGTATGTTGATCTGACAGGATGTATAATGTACATATCCTGACCAGGTTTTGTATTAATTATCATCCGACTTGTTTGTTATTCGTTTTCTGCCGTGCTTAATTTTGATAAATGATATTAACGGTTGTATAGCAAACATGTTATTCATTTTATGCAATATATCATCTTATATGCTTCGTACCATATATCTTCTAACTTTTTTTATCCTTAAAGCTCGTGCTGTACCACTAACATATTTTTTAGTAAGTGCAAGCGTTACTGAACGGGAAGTACAATTTCTCTGCTTAAGCAGAAAATAAATGAGAAAAAACATTGCCTGTGCTTTTCTCTTTTTTGATTTTTACTAACACACTACGGCGTGTTCCTTTCATACATATGTTTCAACAGATAAAACAAAAATAAAAATGGGGACGCTGTAATTACGAGTCTGTTGCAAGTTACGGCATGGTTTGGGCAAATGAATGAACTATATATGAGGTTTAAAAGCATACGGGATGAACGGAATATCGGTAACTTATGTGTATGGCTTATGTGCCTTTGCTATATCGCCTTTGAAAAGGTGGGTTTCCGTCTGATGGTATTTTGTCTTTTCTTCGATCGGACATACCTTCTTTTTGCTGCGAGTCCTGTGCTGCCACAATACTAGAATTGCTGCAAAGAACATAATCGATACATTGAGTACAGTTTTTAGCACAAGTTGATACTATGAAAGGAGATCTTATTACTTTCGTCAGGTTTCTAAAAATTCAGAATACCTAATAGATGTAATTGAGCAGTGTGTATCGACATGCAAATTAGTGTACCTATATGAAATCACATAACATCATCTTAAGTAATGGTGACTGCTCAGGGAGTGGGTTTCAATAGGCTTTATTTGTTAAGTAAAAAATCTAACACGAGTAGGAATTATCACTCATTTATTTATTTAGGTATAGATCTTCCATTCATATATAGAATACAAATAATCTAAAATAAATCAGTACGAAAGATTGAATTCAATAAAATCAGCTGCTTTATAACAAACCAAACAATGTTTTTGCATGTAATCTAGCAACTATGTAGATTTAATGACGTTCTTTATTTTAAGTCATGTAGGCGTTGTTATGGCTCATATTACGGTACCAAAAAGTACAATGGATAGTATGTTGTCTATGTTACATTGAAGTTTGCTTACAAGTCGTATTAGAAGCCTGGATGTTAGTAGTTTTGCCACGACTGTGAAGTCGTACATGCATGTCAGGCTTACTATACGCCGTGACCAAGCCCTACTGCTGCGTGTGTACAACACTGATGCAAATTAACGATTTAATGCGACTTTGCAGGCACGATGAAATGGTAGATTGAACGGAGTTATTTCATTTACTTTCCTTTGAAGTTTGTTTCGCCTTCGGTTGAAAGGGCCAATATATAATGAAAAAGTCATATAATGTACACAAGAAAAAAACAGATGCTAATAATTAAACGATGCGTAGTGTATATGTTACATATATTTCTTTGTCAAGTAGCTCCAGAGATAAAAGAGAGGAAGGTCATTGGTTGAGTGGCCGATTCGCTGGCTGCTTGTGTCTCCTTATCCTCTTACCGTGTAGATTCGAGTCCCATTCAGTGCAAAGAACTTGATATGAGAAGGGTTTTTTGCTGACCTGCGAGGCCACGGTCAATCTAACCAGTCATTTGTTTGTGGTCTTCTTCCAACAAAATTACTAGAGGTTTTTACTAGGATGACATTGTTGTGTATTTCAAACTTAAACAAAACAAGGTAAAAGAACAACAAATTTCTCTTGAAAAAAAAGTCATTTACATTTTTCCTTCGTTTCAATTTCTTTACAATTTACTCCATATCGACGCATAAATTACTTACGGCGGCGTCGAGTTTATGGTTGTTGCACCCTTGTTACGGCCCACATCCATATCATTTCTTATGTCACTTGATTTTTCTTGCAAAATAACTGAATTAAAACCGATGCGAGTTATACATATATATTGCTTTGAAAACCAACTTAGGATTTTGTAGAACTACACTCGTTTGTTTCATGAAAAATCGCAACAAAATCAACAAGAACAAGAACATCATCATCATCATCATCATCATCATCATCATCATCATCATCATCATCATCATCATCATCATCCTCAGAATATTACCTTATTTTGTCTTGTCTAGCCTTTATGCATTTTATTACAACTTTGCTAATTAACATTTTTCAAGATAGTAAAATGTTTCAATATATTCAATGTATTCTGTAGTTGTTCTTTTTAAAATAGTCTGCTTCTTCAGATACCAACCACTATATGTCAGCAAACTCTGAATGCTTGTCGATACTTCCAATTCTACAAAAGAAGTAAAAATAGAATCGAACAGAAATCTGCTTATTCCATCTATCACTATCATCATGATCATCGTCATGATGATTATAAGGATCCCAATGATTATCATCATCATCATCATCATCATCATCATTACATCATCATCATCATCATCATCATCATCATCATCATCATCATTACATCATCATCATCATCATCATCATCATCATCATGATCATCATCATCATCATCATCATTATCATTGTAGGATAACCATCATATGTTGCCCTATCTCTGTCCTATATCTTTATTGTTATTGCTTTTTTAATTTAAAACTTGCATGTTAACAATTTTTCTAAACAATTTCTTTAATTGTTATGTATCTTTTCAATTAAATGTAATCTCTCTCTCTTCAGATACCAACCATTGTCCCCGTGTTGAACCGTATAATCGATGTGTGTTTCTGCTTCTGTGATTTCAACATACATTATTCCTGCAAAAGAAACAAAGCATGAATTTCAATGGTGCCTTACAATAATCCCCTTTCTTCTTAACATCGTATTCATCAACAACATTATCCTAGTATCAGTACTGTGACATACGTTCGGCCAGAAAGAAATGTTCTAAACCAGTGAAAATCCAAAGGACAAAAGTAAACATTGCTGCACTTAAATAAGAAACAGGACGTATAAAACTAAACTCTATGTTATTTCAAGAGTTGATGCCACCATATTTAATACAAAATGCATTTAGTTAGAAAGACCACAGGCTTGTACCATTTAAATATTTGCACCTCATTGTATGAAAAGAAGAGTTTGGTGTGGTATTCTTCATAAGAATTGAAAGATAACGGTATGGAATACATCGAGCTCAACCATTCTCTTGTTTATAATCTGGTCTACAGATGAAGGCTCAAATGGCGCGAAATTCACCAGACTTTTTTGTTGCACTATATGACCTGTTTCAGTGTGAATTATGCTCTGGCCAGGTGTATAATAACCAAAACCTGACTATTTGTTACTGTTCATAATCTGACTTGTATAGCATTCATTTTCTGCAGTGTTTTATTTTATAAATATTTGTTTTATAGCTATCATGTGATCCATATTATGCAATATATCATCTGGCATATTTCGTCTCATTTAGCATCTTACATATCTTATCCTTAAAGATTGTTCTGTACCACTAACATATATTTTTAGTAAGTACAAGCGATTTGGAACAAGATGAACACTGTGTCTCATTAAGTAACAGATAAGAGGAAAGACACGAAAAATCTTGCCTCTCGGCTATTCTCTTATTTGATTTGTTACTGACAGATGAAAGAAAGAAATAGGTGTGACGCTGTTTTTCGGATCTGCTGCAGTTTGTGAAATGGTCGGCGAAATTACTAAACTATATATGAGATTTAAAGGCGTTCCGGATAAACGGGATACCAGTAACATATATGTATGGTTTATGTACCTTTTTCGTATGACGGCATTTTGTCTTTTCTTCGATCGGACGTATCTTCCTTTTGTTGCGATTCCTGTGCTGACTCAAAACAATTGCTGCAAAGAACATAATTGGAATGTACTCTTTTAACATATGTTAGGGATTGGTAACAAATTTGAAACTATGAAAAGGGATCTTATTTTTAATTTTTACTTTCGTTAGCTTTCTACAAATTCAGAATACTTAATAGATATATTTAAGCAGTATGTATCAGCCTGTAAATCAATGTATCTGTATGAAATCACATAACATCATGTTTAGTTATGGTGATCAGAAGTCGGTTTGAATACGTTTTGTTTGGTAAGGAACACATCTAACACGTTTACGTATTATCATTAATTTATTCAATTAGGAGTAGATTTTCCTTTCATATGTAGTATATAACAATTTCTGAAGCAAAACAGTACGAAAAACATAATTAATTTTTTAAAAGCGTTATAATGAAGGCAAAAATGCTTGTGCATGTTATCTAGCAACGGTTATTTTGAATGGCGTTCTTTATTTCAAGTCAATTAATTATTTGTATGGCTCATATTACTTTGCCCAAAAGTAACCCCTAAAGTATAACGAGACTATGTGAGCTAATATAGCAGTATACTTTCATTCACCCAAACACATACATTTACCTAAATACATTTTATCCGTATATCCTTTGATTGGCATTTGTCGCCCTGTGTCTACTTGTACCATGGCATGCACGAATGTATGTAAATACACACCCAAATTGTATTCATATCAGTGCTAAAACAGTTATAGACACTTTGCGGATAACTATGGTTGGGCATGTAAACTACACTTTATGAAATTACTTTCTAGCTGTATCTCCGAATATAATTTTGTCAGACACCTAATGACAGGCATTGAGTATGTCACTCCTTTATTGAAAATATATCGAAAGGAACCGTTTATAACATAAATGTGGATCAAATATCAATTTATGTTTACATTGTATGGAGCAGAAGACCAAATGGCCGATCAATTTAAAGTTGCCGTTCGTTTCGGTTTACCGCTGCAGGCATTACATTATATATAATTTACTCGACCACAACGATCACAACGATATTGGTGTGCTGTTCTATTAAACCTCCACTCACAAATCAGCCAATAAACACTTTTGATAGTACAGTTCAAAGTATTTATTTTTGTATAACTATGGGTGGCACACTTCTGACTGTTTTTTTTTTCAATACAAAATACGGGATTTATTTTGATTAAATGGTTATTCGCACAAGCTGCTTGTAAATATTACATACCTCAAACACATCGTGAGCAAATGTTTGGCTGGCCCCTAAAATGATTGGGCTTCGACTCACTTACTTAATTATTATTCGGGACAGTCTTTAGCAAGTTGAACAAATGTTCACAAAACATTTAAAACATATAAACCTATATTTTCATCGATTGGAATCTTACAAAAATAAGTCTTCTATTTTATTGAAATGCGTGTTAGATTTCGATATTACACGTTTACAACTGAAAACGTGTTTGTTTCGATAGTCTATAGTTTCAACCCAGTATGTAAATACATATAGTCTGTCTGTTTGTTGATCAACGTTCTGTTTCCATACATATATATATATATACTCATACAATTACGTCTATAACCGTAACGCATACTACTTGACATATCGTGTTCATATATCGAAACTGAGCATAAACTGTAGGTCACGTTTTCTCTTAAATGATTGTTCTCTAATTTAGAAATTATTCTGAAGACCATGCCTTACGGTAAAAAGTAGAACAAACTCATTGTCGCTGCGCATGGGCGGGGCGTCTAATGTAATTACTCCATTAAGACTCTTACAGATGGCACCATGCTGTACTATATCGAACAAAGTAAGGCGCTTCCATGAGTTGAAATTTAAGATAATTATTTCTGTTTTATGAGAATCATCACCGCCTGATCTTGCCATTGTTGTCATTTAAAATCGTATTCTTAGCGATATTTTGAGGTATCTCTTTTCGAAATAAAACATGTATTTTCAGTTTGTTGTATTTTAGGTTTGGTTCTATCGCTTTATATATAAAAGAGATGGAGATTGAAGACCGCTTTTGAAGTCATGATTATATGTAACGCATTTACATGGAACCTGGAAAGCCTCTTCTTTGTCCAGTTGAAAGACAATTTATTCCTCTTTACTGTGACTTTAATAAATAATACATTTTTGTCGCAGTTCTAGTTTATTTACATCCATGATACTAAAACGTGTAGTAAATAGTGTTTTAATTCATGTACTTTTTCTGCAAAGAGGTCTGTGAGTTTAATTATTTTGATGTGTTCTACAGTACTTTTAGGACATGAACATCACAAAATTCGGTTTCAATTAAGCAATTAGGTTTCTTGGTTTTGCCCTCTTCTGTTGTTAGTCAATATGTGCATTGAAAATGCTTTTTTTTCCTGTATCATTTATTGTTAGAAGCTGGTTGGACGAGTTATTGAAAAGGACAATAAATTGCCCAACATATAAAAACATATTTTGTCTAATGAGTTTGCAGAGAAGGCAGATTTCCACGGAAAAAATCATCTTGAACGGGTCATGTAACATAACAAGTGATTTAGACTGGTTTAAATGTACTGATTAATTAGGTTCTACCGATCACGCGTTTATTGATGCATAACAGCAAAACAACAACAGCAACATAAAACAACAACAACAACAAACAGGTGTATAACGAAGCAACATCAGAATGCTCACAGCGATTTGGACGGCATTCTAAATCTGTTATAACAACAATATTGTTTGGACGATTTGGATAAATGTACCTGTCACTGTTGAACAGACTCTAATGGGTCACTTTTCAATGCTACACATCAGTCCTTTCATGTGCTTATATTAATTTGTACACGCTGATTTAATCTGTTGTACCAAGACCGAACCACAGTTTTGTCTGATGACACGGCTTGGAGAGAAAGGAAGATTTAAACTAATACGGTATAATGAGGACGTGTGCATAAGCTATTATCACATGTTGGTAGATCGACAGTTTTCTACTTGATGTGACTTAAACTACAAGGTCGTAATACAATGTACGTGTTCTAAAGATCTTGAATTCTTATTCAGGATGATATTTAATAACCCGTCTTTTTCTTTTATACACTACATTAAATAAAACGTAAAGGTGAAAAAAACTATTTATAATCAGAAGAGTTGTCTTCAACGTTTATCCAATTTTACTGTTAATTTTATTTTGTACCAAGTTTGGTAGATGAACTAAAATACAATATAAAATGTGATCGCATTCCATTTTAAAATAATATAAGATAATCGGTTGAAACATACAAAAAATAAAAATTAAAATGTTATTTGAAATGTTTATTTTAGACTGCATTAAATAAATGAGTTAGTTGATGCGCGCATACAATTCACCAAGGTACAAGCAACGCGCGCTGCAAAACGATGGGCGGACTTCAGAATCATTGCAACCATTTAACGTTGAACCACAATCAGGTTGTTTTCAGTAAAACCTCAGCGTGTGGAGTTCTTGTTGAAGACAGGAAAATAGCGGCTTCCGGTTCAGGATCAACTCCCGGTCTATTATTTGACGCGACGTCGTACGACGTCGCCGCGATTGTGTACGTTTTCGTTACGTCATTTTTATGTATGTTGTTATTATAACGTCAGAAGTCATTAAATAGTAAAGGTCAAAGCTGGTTGTGTTTTTCTCACAAGCGAAGTACTAAATAATCTAAAACTATACGATCCCCACGAAATTTGGTGCCATGACCAAAGAAAAAATGAAGACGACAAGCGAGAAGTTTTTAGGCCAACGGCTAGGTTTCAGAAGAGTTATTGACTTTTTTTCAATAAATTAGAAGAAGCGAAAGAAGAGGACGATCTTGAAAACATAGAAATATTTATAGAAAAAGTTGAAGAAAAAGTCGCAATTCTTCACAACATCAACGAGAAGATCATTTCGCTCACCGACGCCGCGGACACGCCTGAAGAAATTGTCGAAATAGAAGAGTATACCGTGGACGTAGAGATCAAGCTGCGAAAATACAAGAAATTTCTACAACTCCGTACTGACACACTGTCTAGAGAAACCACAGACACAACGCCACAAACATCCGCTTCCGCTTCGCAGCCACTAGACGCAGAATGTATCTACAGAAACGCATCAAACAACAACAGCCAGCCAGATCCCAAGATAAGCAAATCATCTGCTCAGTGTACAAAATTACCCAAACGTACGCTGCCTACATTTGACGGCGATTTACTGCAATGGCACAGTTTCTCAGGGACTCTTTTGAATCGTCATTTCATTCAAACAGTTATTTAACAGACGTTTAGAAATTTAGCTATTTAAAAGCACAGTTAGAGAGAGCGGCCGCCATGACAGTAGAAGGATTCACGCTCACCAATGCTAACTACACGCGCGCTTCTACGTGAGAGGTACGGGCAACATTGCAAAATCGTTCAAGCAACAATGCAAGCCTTGTTAAAACTGCCAGCACCTACACCGCCCGTCGCTAGCTTAAGGCTGTTTTACGACAAAATTGAAACCTACTTTCGGGGACTTGAGTCACTAGGCCAGCATCAAAACATGTACGGGAGGTTATTAGTGCCAGTCGTGTTGAAGAAGTTGCCGGTAGATGTACGTCGCAATCTCGCACGTATCAACGAGAACAACGACTGGCAACTGCATGAACTAAGAAGAGCGATTAACAGAGAAATCAGCATCTTAGAGATCAGCAGCGGAGATTCCCACACGTTCCTGGATGTAAACGGCCTCAACGCAACTGCATTGTATCACACAGCTACAAAGGGTTAGCGGTTTACGTACTCTCATAGCAACAAGCCTGCGTAAATTAAAACACAGAAGCCTTCAGTCCTGTGTGCATTTTGTGATCTTGCTCATTACAGTTCGGAGTGTAAGAAATTTTCTGACAGTGTGGTGAGATTGAAAATTGTTAAACAGAAACAGCCGTGTTTTAATTGTTTGGAAGTGCATCGAGTCACAGAACGTAAATCGCGAGGCCGCTGTCAGAATTGTAACCGGAAGCATAACACGTCCATCTGTAAGAACCCAGAGGGAAGACAGGGAGTTGATCCTGAACCGGAAGCCGCTGTTTTCCTGTCTTCAACAAGAACTCCACACGCTGAGGTTTTACTGAAAACCGCCATTTCACCTGTCGCTTCGGGACACATTACTACAGATGCAGCAATATTGTTCGATGAAGGCGCGCAACGGTCTTTCATAACAAGACAGTTAGCAGACGAACTTAAACTTCAATCTGAGGGAATGGAGGCTCTCAGCGTCGCGGCATTCGGGGGTAATACCAGTGAAAAACTACAGCAAATGGAACGTGCAGTATACTGTGTATACTGTGACAGAGAAAGGACAGAAGATACCAGTCAGTGTTTTCATCGTCACGACCATCGCGGCTCCCATCAATTGCGCTTCTCTCAGATCGGCCGTTGCACTTCCGCAACTACGAGGGTTAAAGCTAGCGCATCCCGTCTCAGGTAACACATTCCATATTTCATTTCTCGTCGGAGCAGATCATTACTAGGACGTCGTAGAAGAGTGTTGTTCGTGGGAATGGACCGACCGCCGTGAAGTCGAAGATAGGATAATTGCTGTCAGGTCCGATGCCGTCCACGTCACAAATACCGACGGACAAGCACATGTTGAACGTGATTGCGTTCCGTGCCCCAGATGACAGCATACTAAAATGTTTTTGGAAGCTGGAAAGTATTAGCATTTCACCACGTGAGCCTGACCGGAAGTCCGCCGGGTACCTCGAAGAGTACCAGCAGACGTCCATCGAGTACAAAGACGGGAAGTATGTAGCAAACTACCATGGAAACAAGACCACCCTCTTGTACCATCTAACTACAATAAGAATATATGACAAAGTCCTATGAGCACTGCGACATATAACTTCTAAAAGGCACAGAACAAAGGTATTTAACATGCAAGCCAGCCAAGCGAAAAGTAAGAACAAATTTGTGATGAGTCATTTAACGAAAAGAGCAAACCCGACAGTTACCGCCTTGGAACGGTCAGTCGGCAATATGGACCGACTGGGGTGCTTAAACCGGTTTTACAGAGCTCTATCCTCGCACTTCCTGACGAGTTTCTCAAATGCTAGCGATGAAAAGAAAAATGATATTTTTGAATACAAAATGTTCAAGTGCTGATATTTTCTATAAGTTAAGACGAAAGTAGTGACGTCATTGAAAAATAAATGTCCACATAGTGTTTAGAAAAGAATGTTGTATTATTTCGATTTGAAAAACTACACAAAAATGGTTGACTATAAATAAAATTACTTTCTGAATCATGAACAAACATGACCAGATACGAATAAATGGTTGTAGCATCCTGTTCATGTGAAGAACCAAAGTCCAATGTACATCAAAGAAAATACACGTAACAATCCTTATAGGATGAATTAAATGACAACATAGATTACATGCACGGGGAGATTTTCTACGACCGCCACACTGCACAAGTAACATTGTTGTGATTATGAATAAGAAAATATGACAAAGTCCTATGAGCACTGCAACATATACCAAACTTCGAAAAGGCACCGAACATAGGTATTTCACATGCAAGCCAAGCGAAAAGTAAGAACAAATTTGTGATGAGTCATTTAACGAAAAGAGCACTATGAAGAGAACAGTAGACACCATTCAGAGACTTCGCAACGAACCGGAAGTACTGAAAACATACGGTGATATTATTGCAGAACAGGAAAGACGTGGCTTCGTCGGGAGAGTAACCCCTGAACAAGAATCTGCAGAGGAAGTACACTACATTCCCCACTACCCAGTAAAGAAAGAGTCTTCTACAACGCCCATACGCATCGTCTACGACTGCAGCTGTCGTTAGTCACGTGACTCATCGAGCTTAAACGACTGTCTCGACACTGCCCGAATTGAACGAACTCACGTCGATACTTGTTCGTTTTCGCATGAACCAGTACACCGTTACCACCGACATAGAAAAGGCTTTTCTACACGTCGAACTTCACGAGAAAGACCGTGACATGACGAGATTTTTCTGGCTAAAAGACCCATCAGATCCAAACAGTCGTCTTGTGACATACAGGTTCAAGGTAGTGTTGTTTGGCGCAACCTGCTCTCCGTTTATTCTGAACGCAACACTGCTGAAACATCTTAGACAGAATAAGCATGTGAACGCTGCAACCGTCATTGAACGCGACTTATACGTGGACAACGTCATTTCAAGCTTCAAGTCTGAACAAGAGTTGTTGCGATACTTCACAGAAGCAAGACAGCTGATATCCAACGCTGGAATGAATTTGAGGGCATGGACAAAAAACAGTGCAAGTCTGAAAACAGCGGCGAAACACGAGAATGTTTTGGACGCCGATGACGTCATCAAGGTGCTCGGACTGAGATGGGATCCAGATTCAGATGTCATCAACTTCGCCGACAGACAGATACCAATTCTGAGAGAAGTTACGAAGAGAACGGTGCTTAAGTTTTCATCACAGATTTACGACCCCCTTGGTCTGTTGAGTCCAGTTACACTGAGAGCAAAACTACTTCTACAAGACATGTGGAAACAGAAGTATGACTGGGACACACCACTTCCGTCCGATATCCATTCAACATGGTCGGATATCGCTACCGATCTGAACACTATCGTGCGGGAGACGTCGCTTCAACGGCAACTTTTACGCACTAATGGCGTAACCGGAAGTGACGCTTTGCCGGAACTACACGTATTCGTAGACGCAAACGTTAAGGCGTATGATGCAGCGGCATACATCTGCAACAAGAAAGAATCAAGGCTGGTTATAGTGAAAAGTAGAGTTGCTCCTCTTTAACCGCTTACCCTTCCCCAGTTAGAGCTGATGGCTGCATTGATCGGAGCGAGACTAGCCGCCAACCTGATGTCATCACTTGAGACGACCCATGTAACGTTTTGGTCGGACAGCCAGATCCTTCTTCATTGGCTATCAACAACGAAGAAACTAAAGAAATTCGTCTCCAACAGAGTGTCTGAGATCAACGCGTTGACAAAGTCACACAGCTGGAAATACTGTCCAACGCATGACAACCCTGCAGACCTGTTGACGTGCGGTGTATCAGCTGATTTCTTCATTAAGAGCAGTATTTGGCAGACAGGACCCACGTGGATCAAAGACACAAGACGCTGGCTATTTGGGAGACGGACCCACTGCTAGTACACACTATTTTAGAAGACCGGGCTAGAGGTGAAGAGATGTCGGCACACGCGCTACAGACGACAATTGAAGACCGACATAATGTCCAAAACGTCATGAACGTGTCAAACCACAAATTCATACAGAAAATTGTTGCGTGTGACAGCTCTGGTGCAACGTTTCGTACAAAACTGCAAACTTTCTCGAAGAACGAAGTGTCGGCACAATAACTTCAAGGGAACTTCGAAGCGCAGAGCGATTACTGCTACATTGCAAAGCCACAGAATACATTGACGATAACAAGTTTGACTACAAGGATCAGTCGCAAACCGTTGGTGAAACAACTTCGTTTGTTATCGCCAGCGACCTGATTATTCGATGTGGCGGTAGAAGTAACAACGCTCCCGTATCTGAGATGACGAAATTCCCGATACTACTACCGAAAAAAAAAATCACCTCACCCGCTTGATTGTGCAAGATGCGCATAGAATACATCTACACTCTGGTGTCAACGCGACTGTGACTCACATACGGCAGAAATACTGGATACCCGCCATTAGACAATGCGTGCAGGCCGTCATCCGGAAGTGCGTCACATGCCGCCGAGTCATTGGAAAAGCCTAAAGAGTTCCAGACCCGCCACTATTACCGAAGATACAAGTAGAAGCCACCCCACCCTTCACTGTGAGAGGGGTAGATTTCAGCGGGGCTCTTTACGTCTTTACGTCAAGCAGAGCCACGGAAGCGAGACGAAAGCATACATTTGTCTCTTCACTTATGCATCAACTGGCGCCGTACATCTCGAAGTCGTCACTGACCTCACTAAAGAGTCGTTTCTTCAAGCATTTAGAAGATTTGTCAACCGGAAGTCTCTGCCGAAACTTATAATTTCGGACAACGCCACCACGTTTGTAGCATCATCGAACAACATGAAGGTGCTCATGGAATCAGGAGCTGTCCAGGAAACTCTGAGCGGAATGGGAATAGAGTGGCGTTGTATCCCTAAATGTGCTCCGTGGTACGGAGGTTGATGGGAGAGACTTGTTGGTATGACGAAGGTCGCCCTGAAGAAAGTACTTGGCCGCTCATACGTCACTTTAGAGTCACTGCAAACCATTGTCACAGACATCGAGGCTGTACTCAACGACCGTTCACTGACGTATGCATCTTCAGACTTGAACGACCCCGCGCTAATCACACCTTCGCATCTGCTATACGGTCGCAGAATAACGACGCTTCCACATGATGACATGACAGACGAGGCCGGGAGAACTGTCGCAGCTGCCAATCATGCGACATTGAACCGTATGGCTAGGCAACATGTGCAACTCGTGCAGCAGTTCTACCGACGCTAGAGGACCGAATACCTGACGTCGCTGCGCGAGCAACATCGAGTGTCAGGCTCCAACACGCAGACGATCAACATCGGAGACGTCGTGCAGATTCACGACGAGGGCCCTAGATGTCACAGAAACTTGCCGTGGTCGTCGATGTCGATACCGGAAGAGACAGTAGTGTTCGCGCTGGCAAGGTGCGGACCAGTTACGGACTGTTTACCATGAAACCAATAGCCAAACTTTATCAACTTGAAGTAATCAGTGCTTATGAACACTAAAGACTTTTAAAACGCATTACAAGTGATTTTGTTTAAAAATATTTCATTATTGTATTTATTCAATCTATTTATTAAAGTGAAACTTTGTTTTATCATGTTGCGGCCCCAAGTATGTCGTGATTTATTATTTGGCGCGACGTCGTGCGATTGTGCACGTTTTCGTTACGTCATTTGTATGTATGTTGTTATTATAATGTCAGTGGTCATTAAAAGTAAAGGTCTAAGCTGGTTGTGTTTTTCTCACAAGCGAAGTACTAAATAATCTAAAACTATACGATCGCCACGAAACAGATATGGTTATACCAGTTTAAGATAACATTTAAAGAAAAAAAAGTATTTAAAGAAAAGAAAAACACTTTGATGTGTCATTAACTGTTAGCCAATTTAGCATAGCCAAAATTTATATATCTCCCAATTGAGAATTGCAACTGTCATATAATCTTTAATCATAGACTTGCGGTATTTACATACAACCAACCATCGGCCGTTTTGTTAAGCTATTTCAAGAGTGCAGGCGATCATTGAGATATCATCTATACATAAGCAACATTGACTGCAATTCAACTGATAACAAAACTGATAACAAAACTGGACGGGGTTGTTTGTCATGAGGTCGGTACGTGTTCACTTTCCTTGAAGTACACATGCACTGGCTATAATAATGTCGAGAATCTCATACATAGGAAACGATTAAGATTCATGCACATTGCCAAAATACATCAACAGGTAGAGTGAATGTCCGTTTAATTACGCGTACTACATGTATGTCCGTATATATGTCTGGACTCTCCTGTCAAACATAAAGCTAGAATGCAGCTAACGGCTTGTTTTTCTCTCTTCTTCCTTTATTGAAATTGAATTATTTTACCTGGAATCGATTAGGCTTAAAATAGCTGTAGCTTCCTTTCTAATTCATTTCTAACTCAGGTTTCGTCATTTTCTATTTACTCATCGTAGGTGATTGTGTCTATGCACTTGTAAGAAGCTAACTTTCAGGTGTACACACACTAGTAGTTGCAGTTAAGAATATATGACAAAGTATAAACATTGTATTAACACAATGAGTCTTTGGTTATATGCAGTAGCGTATAAGCTGTTCTTTTTTCCAAGTTGAATTCATTAATAACATTAAAAACGTGAAGGTGTTTGTTTCTGATGGGATGTGAATCAACGGCGCACTTCATTTATCTGTACCAGATAGTAAATCGTACTGTGTGCCGAAGCGAGCATAGTTTGCGATGTTAGTTACAGTCCCGTTTAGACTTCTGAAAGGTGTATTATGTCGTATTATAAACATATATCCATTATTGTTATATACAGACACTACACTAAGTGAACTCATTCAGAACAACCAGTATATGACATAAAAGAATGATTTGAAATAAAGCGATGGACTTCTTTTTAACTTTAATCCAAAGAAAGTGAAAATCGCATGCCAGTGCATTTCAGTTTAATGTTGAAATTCAAACGCCTACCCAGGAGGAGTTTAATTTGGCCAAAAAGTCTGATTTGCTCGACATCGCTGTTCATTATAAGCATCAATGCGAAAACAGGCTATTTGCAACATGCTTATTCAAACTTTGATTGACGACAACATACTTTCGACTGACTTTATGTTGTTTGTAAAGGGAGATGTGTCAGACCAGGACTTAGAATTAAAATTGCAATTAGAGAAAATAATTATGAAAAAAGAAGATCGAAGAAGAAAGAGAACGGGACAGGCAGTTTCAATTAGAATTGAAGAATTTAGAATGAGCACATCAGACACTCATTCAAAATAAATCATTGGATATGTCAAAAATATTTAACTTGTTCCTCCATTTCAAGGAAAGGTTGTTGACAAATACTTTTTACATTTTGAGAAAGTTGCAGATACCTTGAAATAGCCAAAGGAGCACTGGACTTTACTTCTGCAAACGGTTCTGTTAGGTAAAGCACGTGAAATCTACACACTGTTAAACAGTGTTCTAACTATGATATTGTCAAAGATTACATCCTTAAGGCTACGACCTGGTCCAGGAGGCATATAGACAAACATTTAGGAATTGTAAAAAGAAACTAATCAAACACATGTTGAGTTTGCTAGAACAAAATCACAATTATTTGACAGATTGTGCTCATCAAAAGGAATAGAACAAGACCATGCAAAATTACCGCAACTTATGCTTATTGAAGAGTTTAAACGCTGCATCCAACCTGACATTTGGACCTTCATTGATGAAGAGCAAAGTGAAACTTTAAATGAAGCTGCTCGGTTGGCTGATAACAATTTTTTGACTCACAAGATCTCATTTGTTCCTAAACCAAACTGCACATCTGCACTTAGCACTACAAGAAATACCAATTCAAGTCCACATGCAAATGCTTAGTTAAAACACAATAGTAATTCTGCTGGCCTTTCAAGTCAGTTCAGTTCACACAGACAAAAACCGTCTGGTGAACGAAATAATGTATCCAATGTTACTTGCAATTATTGCAAGAAAACTGGTCACCTCATTTTTTAATGTTTAGAATAAAAGGAGAAACAGTGTAGTGGTGGGTACAAACCAGCAGGCCTCACCATTTTCAGACTTGTGTCGAAGTTGACAATTTTGATCAGGTCAAAAAACCTGATTTCTTGCCAAAGGCAAAAAATCCTTTTCATACCGTTGAGGTTTCAAAACCAAATTCTGACTCTGTTATGAGCCATTTATGTTAAACGGTTTTTCTATCACTTCCATGTGCTTCTTGTCCGCCTACCCTTATTAAGATATTAAGCGACTCAGGGGCGAGCCAATCTCTTATTTTGGCAGATACTCTGCCGTTTTCCGAGAAGACCTTCTCTGGAGTAAGTGTTGTTATTCAGGATGTAGAGTGTGGTTCTTTAAGTGTTTCTTTCCATAACATTGTTTTGTATTCCACTTTAGTTAGTGGTTTATTGTCTGTCGGTCTTAGCTCTTCATTACCTTTTGAGGGTGTCCGTTTGTTGCTAGGCAACGACTTAGCTGGAGATAAGGTCGTTGAAAACCCACTCGTAACTGACACACTTATCATTGACACACGTCCTGATTCTGCTGGACAGGAAATTCCTGATCTTAATCCTTCTTGTGCAGTTACTCGTTCTATGGCTAGCAAAGCTATCCAGAGTTCGGCTTAAAACGCCGTTGACAAAAATGTCACTTCTAATGTTGACTTGGCTGACAATTTTATAGATCAGATTTACAACGAGGCTAATGACCCGTTCCTTAAACATGTGAGTTCGTCACATTCTGATATGTCAATGTCAGCATTTTCAACTGATGGTTATTCATCCAATGACAAATTTGATGATAAAAGGTCAAGGTCACAACTTGTTCAGGACCAACACAGTGATCCTGCTTTTTCTTGCTTGTACGAGAAGGTTTTACCTGAGAATGAATTTTTATGTGCGCAGGTCGGTTATTATGTACGGAATGGTGTTTTGATGAGAAAATGGAGACGACCAGATATTGCAGTTGATGATGATTGGGCGGTTAAACATCAGATTGTAGTTTTCCATCAGTATAGACAGGAAATTTTAAGTGTGGCTCATCAATCACACATGTCTGGTGATTTGGGTATCACAAACACTCACAATAAGATCCTTAACCACTTCTTCTGACCAGGTCTTAAGTCTGACGCGTCACAGTACTACAGCTCTTGTCACACTTGTCAAATGGTTGGTAAACCAAATCAAAATATCCCCAAATCTCCGTTACAGCACATTCCTGCATTTGTGGAACCGTTTAGTCGGATTATCATAGACTGCGTTGGACCTTTGCCTAAAACGAAGTCAGGAAATCAGTATCTTTTGACCCTCATGTGTGATTCGACACGTTTTCCTGAAGCAATAACTTTAAGGAATATTCAGTCAACATCGATTGTCAAGGCCCTTGTCAAATTCGCCACATTTGTTCGCCTTCCTAAGTCAGTTCAATCAGACCCACTTCCAAATTTCATGTCTGGTATATTTAGAGATGCCATGCATGAGTAGGAATCAAACAATATAGGTCATCTGCTTATCATCCTGAAAGTGAAGTTGTCTTAGAGAGATTTCACCTGACATTGAAAAACATGATTCGTACTCATTGCCTTGACACTGACAAAAGCTGGGATGATGGAATCCCATTGCTCTTATTTGCAGTTAGGGAGTCAATACAGGAGTCTCTTGGATTTAGTCCATTTGAGCTTGTGTTTGGTCACTCTGTTCGTGGACCGTTAAAACTTCTTAAGAAGTTCCTGTCTGATGATGAGTCGTCATTAAACTTGTTGAAGTATGTATCTGATTTCCGAGAAAGCTTGTGAATTAGCAAGTTCAAATCTCAAAGCGGCCCAAAGAAGAATGAAAGAAAGATATAATATTAATACTCAAACTAGATCTTTCAAACCAAGTGACCAGGTTTTTGCACTATTGCCAATCCCAGGAAAACTATTACAAGCTAGATACTTTGGGCCTTATATTGTTGAGAAAAAAGTCAGTGACCTCAATTACATAATACTCACTCCTGGGAGGCGAAAACAAAAACAAAAGTGCCATGTTAACATGTTGAAATTGTACATTGACAGAAATAGCCAAAATGTTAGTAAACCTGTGTCAGTTGTTCACTCTGTCCCACCTGATTTAGACATTGATATTTCAGTTAGTGATAGTGAAATTGAGACCAATGTGTATCCTTGTTCCTCTAAGCTGAATAACTAGGACATTCCGAGTAATATTGATGGGACATTTATTCATCTGGAACCGGATCAAAAGGCACAGTTGAAACAACTTGTTCGTGAATTCTAATACTTGTTTCCTGATATTCCAACACGAACTGATAAAGTCCAATACGATGTCATCGTTTAAAGTGAAGCTGCTGTTAAACAACATCCATACAGAATGAACCCAGCAAAACAATAATATCTGAAAGAAGAAATAAAGTACATACTGGACAATGAATTTATTTAGCCTAGTCAGAGCAAGTACAGTTCACCGTGTATTCTTGTGCCCAAACCAGATGGGACCTACAGACTTTGCACTTACTGCGGGAAGATCAGTATCATCACAAAGACGGATTCATGTCCCATACCAAGGATAGATGATTGTACCTCTTACAGACCGTGCAAAGGAATTGTCGCCCTTTGAGACACCAGATGGCCTGTACCAATTCAACGTTATGCCTTTTGGCATGAAGAATTCACCAGCAATATCCCAACGACTCATTAACTCTGTCATTTCTGGACTTGACGGATGCGATGCCTACATCGACGACGTCATCAACTACTCTGAGACGTTTGGCGAACAACTGGAAATCATCCAATCTTTCTTCAACAGATTAAGTGAGGCAAAACTACCCATTAACCTGGATAAAAGTGTATTTTGTCATGCTACGATGACCTTTTTAGGACATGTTGTGGGACAGCGTCAAGTAAAACCTATTGATGCAAAAGTTATTTCTGAGTTTCCAATACCTTCATGTAAAAAGCAATTGATGCGAATTCTCGGTATGGCAGGCTATTACAGAAAATTTTGTAAAAACTATTCTGACATTGCAGAATCTTTGACAAACCTTCTCAAATAAAGGTAAAGCATTTGTATGGAATTGTGAATGCCAAACTGCATTCGACAAATTGAAGGAGGGCACCAATTCTCTTAGCACCAGACTTTGGTAAAAGTTTTTCAATGGCTGTTGATGCTAGTGACGTCAATGCTGGTGTTGTTCTGTTACAATCAGATAGTTAGGGCATTGATAATCCCGTGTGTTATTTCTCAAAGACGTTTTACAAACTTCTGAGAAATTATTCCACAATTGAAAAAGAGTGTCTTCCTCTTATTTTTGCTATACATTTTGAAGTGTATTTAACTCCTTCAGTTAAACCTATTGTTGTATTCAGTGACCACAACCCTCTTAAGTTCTTACACAAGTTAAAGAACAAAAACCAAATGTTACTAAGGTGGAGCCTGCTCTTACGAGAGTTTGATTTAGAAATCAAACACATTGAAGGAAAAGACAATGTTATACCTGATGCTCTGTCTCGTATGTAATTTTGTTAGCTGAAGCACAATATGTTATTATAACATATTTATTCAAAAGATTGCATGTATTTTGGACTTTGTATAACTGTTATTGTGTTATATTGAATACAATTTGTTTTGATATGATGCCTGTTAAATATGTAAAACATGCATTTTGTAATTTGTAACACTTAATTGTGTGAATCTGAAATATCATATGTTTTGATATTACATCTGTTTAACATGTGACACTTATATTGTATTTTGTATCATTGTTCTAATAACCTACTTAATTGAGGTTTTGTTGATTTAATATTCTAAAATCTAAAAAATATTTATTGCATAAATCTTTTTTTTTTCCTTTAGGGGTGATGGTGTTATGTAAAGTAGTACACCAGCGTTTAAGTTTACACTAGTCAGGTTAAGGGGTTCTTTGTCGTAGTGGTATTGATTTGGTATAAATGACGTATTTCGCATGGCGTAGCATTCGCGTTACTGCTAGATAAAAAAAAGGATCATGCTAAAAAGTCCATTTGTTTTTTTTTAACTGGGTTTCGTGAATGTTCTGGGTTTCTTGAATGTTCTGGAGACTTCTTTCAATTAGAACCGTCAAGGCTCAAACGTGTAAGCTTCCAGATATACGCTAGTCAATGGCGTTGACAGCAAAATAACGAACAACAGTGGTATAGGCTTAGCTGAATTTATTTATATTTCCTCGAATAGCTATCTGTTATAATGTGGTTTCTGGAAGTAAATGTAAACATAATATTCGAAGAGACTTGAAGAGTAATTAGTAGAACACTAGAGCATCGGTTCAAGCAACGATCAGCCCCGGGTTGAACCCCTTGGCGCGATAGATCAAAGCCATCAAAATGGAATTGAATTAGTTCCATTGCTAACGCGGTATCAGCGCCACCATACAAGATGTTCTAGGCTCGGGTTATGATGAACCATTTTTCTCGTGCTCTTGTACTTGTTTGTAATTAATTTCCTTGTTACTAACGGTCCTCTATACAATTTTAAAATTATTAAAAAACAAGTGCGTATTATTATTTTACATCATTAAAACTGGCATAAAGGAAGTGGCCAATAAATCTGCGAAAAATTATTGATTTATGTGCTTTTTTAAGTTAAAATATTAACATAAATACCAACATCGGTGTTATCCTGAAAAGTAGACTATTGTTATAGAGTATTTCACAGTTTACACACATAAAACATTACTTTGGTCTGGTTATATTTGGTTTACTGAATGGCCGAAATAAATAAATATATTAAATTTTGGATAAGAGTCTATTGGGAGAGGTTGTGATCGCTATAAAAAGACAAAAACATAATTTCAAAACAAAGTTGGATCTTCCAAATTAAATGTGTCCACCTTATTTTGCCTGTCATTTGTTGAATATGTTTTGGCTGATATGGTTTACATAAACTAGTGTATTGTAAATTTATTCTTGATCGAAAGCTAATAAAACTTTGCATCTTCAGTTGTAGCGATGAAAGAAAGTAGGAAAATGATATCTTTAACATACAATACTGTAGCGCTATGCTGATTAAAATGCATGCATTTAATACAGTGAAATTCTAACGACCCTATTTTGTAATGACGATGTTTAAAAAGATGAGCACAGCCTACAACCTAAACGTCAGCCTTATTTGATTGATTGTTTCTAATTTGTGACAGTTTCAAAGTTTATTTTTTGAAAAAAAAAAAACATCCTGCTTTTTAGGTTTGCTTTTTTTCCACGCATGCGTATGCTGGAAGGACCCTTCATCAGGTATTTGATCAGTTAATCTTAAAAAAGTAAATTGAAGTGTTGTACTAAGATTGAAACTCAACTTGAAAGTAAGTAATTATCCGCAATTAACCCAATAAATGATGAATTCTAGTTGGTTGCGTCAAGCGTCGTACCAAGTTAGGCTTTATCGTTTTGTCAAAATGGATTACAGACAATTCATTGGTAACTACAAGGCTGTGTAAAACCTGAGTTGGTTTATGTGCGTTAAAAAGTAGTTGTTATAATCAGTGCATATATTGTAACACTAGTGGACGCTTTGTTATCTAGGCGTGCTGTGCTCGCCTTGAGAATGCCCATTCGATATGTAATCTATGTATCTTGGTTTAGATATGCTAGGGCTAGTGTATCTAAACATCCATTGACGCTAGAATATAGGCAATTGCGACGCATTAACGAAATCATATTAGAAAGAGCACGGACCTAATACAGTCCAAGCGACGCAGAGAGTACGTGCTTTGAAAAAAACGACTATTAATGACAAGATTTTTTTGGTGCACGGGGATCAGTATAAATAGCTTTGAGTTTCCTCAGTCGAGGACTTGAGCACTTTGCAGACGTTAGTTTGATTCGATCACATTTCATTTATTTTGTTAAATATTTATTTTTATTCAATTCAATGTATAAGTAAATTCAGCAAATAAATATTTTAAATTGGGTAATACGTAGTTAATGTATTATTTAATATTTTGCTGTTATTAGAATGAATTGTATTTTTAACGTTTTGTCACAGAATAATGGCAAATAAGATGAATTAAACTTTTACTGTTCTTAACGTAAGGCGAATTTATATAAAATATTTGTTTTTATGTCTATAAATGGTGGCCGCGTAATTTAATACTTGAACATAGAATTTTCGCAGCGTCTATTTATTTGCGTGTTTAGTGAAGTAACATCCTTAAATTAGTGAATTGATATACTTATTAATATTTAGATAAATTGTTTAATAAATAATAAATAAATTATTTAGTTACACTAATACATCGTTGGCCGTTATTTAATATTCCTTAATATAAATTAAGCTGGAGTCCAACTAATAAAAAAACCCGCCCCGGTGCCGTAACAATATGATTTGTACGCATGGACGCTAGAGGGAAACGGTTGAATGCAAAACGCCCACCCCACCCCCTCAAAAATGGGGTGTTTCTAGATCGTACTGTTGGCTTCTGCGGAGGCTTAAGTTTAAAGATATAACTAGGTTTTTAAAATTGTTTAAAAACCACAACACATAACACGATCTCATCTTTCAGCAATGGTGTGACTTTTATCGCCGTAATTTCAAGCAAATTGTTGTGATTTGGAGAAAACGAAGTACGGAACTGACCGATCATTTTCGTCAAAAATCTCGGTGAGAGCGAACATTGCTAAATTTATTGGGTTCATAAATATCACACTGTCATGCATGGGAACCTTCTAAGAACGTCATGTGACATTTCATATCAGCTCTCAAGCAAAATTGCAAGTTAATTTTTGTTGACTTTCTTTCCCAAAATAATAAAACGTTTATCTTTAGTTATTGTAGTTACATTCATTAACAAATCAACTTTATGAACAAATGACGCCTATATCGTCAACGTAAAGGACATGTCATTACAAAAGGTTAATATATAACTGCTGGGCTCCCAAAATTGAATAAGAAAGCTTGGCGGCAAGACACATTTCTTGTGGTTGCATATATTAATGATTCATTTAACTTTAATGCAGACAAGTCATTTCTTATACATACTAACAAATGTTCATAAAATATTAATTTGTATTTAAATTACATGGATTAAGTATATACATGCTGACAGCGATTACGATAAGTACATTTTAGGAGTGTCTAGAGTTGTCCTTGTTTATGCATTATTTTTCTTCGTGAAATAACAACATAATAAATAATGCTCAACAACAGTCAATGCATTGCTTTTTTCCAATCAGCGCGTCATTCATTTGTACTTGATATTCCTCTAGGAGGAAGGAGGGGCGTTCTTGGATCAGTAGACAAATAAATGGCGGACATAATTTCGACAGCTTGCAAAAAATGACTGCAAATATCGGATTGTAAATTTACATAAGTCTTAATCAATTTTCCCATGATAGTGCGGGCGCACAACGCTAGATGTATTGACTGTTATAATCGGCGGTCTCTTATTGCCAGGTACCCACAAAGCTATTCAATCACAATGTTGCAGAACACTAAACCTGGGATCGCTTAATGTTGAATATTGTTGTATATCGTCGCTGCTGTACGGACAACGCTAGGAACTAACACTATTCGAGGAATTAATGAAGATAGTTTAATGAAAAAGATTAGGATAGAGATCCATGCCCATATTTTCTAGCTTGGTAGGATCATGACGACTTCATGTTTTAGGGCCATGCAAAAACAGTCACGGCAACCTTGAACCTCGAAGATAAGAGGGTTTCCGATCGATAACTATTGATCGCGTGAGCTCAATATCCTAAAAAATATTATTAGGAACATGAACCTGATGTGTGCATGTGCCCTCTTGTAAATGTGATTAAGTTGACAGAGACAGAAAACAAAATATGATTTTACGCATAAGATATACTGGCTAAAATGACATGCATAGACACTCTCCTGACTGTTTAAACGTAACTTAAACACATAAATATGAAGCAATAATCTGTTTGTTATATATTGACATATTATGTTTTCAGAGCCCTCTACATACTGCTTGCTATAAGGGTGTACTAATGTGTAGCCAAACCCTTATGTTTGATTTTTTTGTTGAATTTTTTAGGTTCTGTGTAAGCATACCATTCAGGTACATTGACATGGAAAAGTTAGATTCTTAGTGCTAGAATTCGAGATACTGTATCACATGAAGAAATTGCTACCCTCAGACAAATCTCACAGGGAATGTCTGCAAAGTTGTTTCTGAACAAAGTATAAAAAATTCGATTTCTGAAAGTCAGAATAGTTCTAATGGATAATGGGTCTGCTGATGGTTCTCGTGTCTATGAATGTAGTAATTGTTTCAAAACCTAGTATGCTCAAAATAAGTATGTGTCAATATATGACATGTGTCAATGTTGTGAATTACACTTACATCTGTTCTACATTATTACATTTCAATAGTTGGATCATATCATCAAAATTTAATCTATATTACTCCTTTATAAAAAGTAGACATTAATATTTCGATTTCATGCCTAAATACAATTAGCATTTCGTTTAACATATACATCATTTGGAGGATAGCAGCTTATTTCAATTTTACTATTAAATGTTTAAAGTCAATAACACGATCAAAATTATCAAATGTACATTGAATTAAACTCCAGTCATAATTAATGCAAATTAAGATGTTTGCTTAACATTAAGTAGGTCTGTAAATTCATAAATTCAATTTGAAAGCAAAATTCAGACATTGTGAATGTTTGATGTGTTGGAATTGTTCTTCGGTTGGCCGTGGAGACTAGTTTTTTGTTTCAATATGTAAGATCGCGCTATTTTCACAAACCTCCAAATGTCCAAAGATGGTTCTTATTAAACAATATACAATTTTCGTATTATAATGAAAGGCAATTATTCATTGTCAATTCTTCCTCACGTACGTGTATACATGTTTGACAAGTTACATACGATGTTTTCTCTCTACCCGTGCATTATCACTTGTACTCTGGTCTTGTTTTTCAATTTGTTTTCATAGAAACTTTAAAAGTGAAGCCATAGTTCTCATGTTCTGATAACAATTCGGTCAAAATCCCTAATATGGTCAGGCTATTGCTGCGTGGTTTTTAACACAGGTATGTTATTTTCTGCAATATCCAGCCACAATTTAGATAAATAGTAATACTTAATCAATGAAAAAACAGCGGTTGCCACCTTGGATCGGTCAGTCTTTAAAGGATCACTGGAGCTCTTCAACCTCGCTATTCTGAAGACTTTCTCAAACACACAGTGTAAATAAAAATATCCTATCAGCGTAAGACAACTAACAGTAAGCACCTGCATCGGGAGTTAACTGATAATATGAACTTGAATACAGACAAAATAACTAGTAATGTAATAAACTGTTAACAAATGTACAAAATGTACAGTAGATGCAAACAAAGTTTAAGGTGAAAATATATCGCGTCTCACATGGTGGAAAAGCAAGCTGATTTGAATAGGGTGAATTTTCTACAGATCACGGACTCTGACTGACAAATAAGCGCCACAACTGAAAACTAATTTTATGTATTTTTATCTTGTATTTTATTATTCTATAAACACTGGCGCAAGTGCACACGCGACCCAAAAGTCTGAAAGGCCATGAATACATTTGTGTTTTTTAACTTAATGTGTATATAAATATGTCAGGACGTGGTCAACTCGTTATTCAAATGCCGTTGTTAAACTACAATTCGCAATGGTCATACAAATGCAACAGATAAACAATCTAACGTACTTTTTCGCATTATTAGCAAAGTTATTTAAATTGCATGTAAAGTGTAAGATTTATAGGATAAGGAATTGCAGGTAGTCAAATGGCTTCAGAAAACTACTATTTAACCTCTGATAGCGTGCATTTGTTTATCTTTATAACAGATTAGATAATCTTTCGTTTATTCAGAACGTGTATGTCTATAAACAAAATCTGTATTATTCTAGAAGGTCCTAATTGGTATTACGTCTCTATCACTGTTACAGTCGGCATTCGACTTCGGCTAAAAATTGAAACAGGAGCTTAATTAGTAGGAATTAAAAAAGTCAACATGCAAAAAAAAAAAAAAAAAAAAAAACCCCAAAAAACAAACAAAAAAAAACAACAGATTCTGCGGTAAATTATTTATGTTTTTTTTTTTGTTATTGATTCTATTATTTTATAGAGAAAAGATGCCATACTTTCTTTCGGAAAGCACTTAAAATACACTGACATATATGCCACGTTTAAGATGTATTAAATGTATTTACTTTGATATATTTAAATGCGACGAAACAATGACAATAATTAATTGGTGCAGGTTCGAAAATATATAGAATGTAGAAACAATAAATAAACCTAATTTGCGTAATGACATGCTTTCTCTTACCGTTGTATCATACTCGTGAGTTTTTCATAATGTTTACAATGACTAAGATATATAGACCACACAGGCACTACTAACAAGCAGGTCGGACGCACGCACATATGTGTTTTTAAAGAGAAAAGTAGAGTAAACTAAGAAATATATATTGTGTATATCGAAAGATACGAAACGTTGTTTTTAGGGATTTAAATCTAGAATGTTTATTGCAATGCACACCGTTATTGTCTGCTACTCGTTATCGCGAAATGAAAACGATGTATTTTAAATAAATGTCTTATGTTCCGCTGTTTCGAACGTAAATTAACAGTTTTGAATCAGACTATGTCTAGAGTGTTTACATGATATGGTTATAAATGTCATGAGGAATCGTTCTTTGATTTTAATAATATAGCTAAAAATCATACCATGTCTTTATCAAAGACAATACAGATACATTTCTATATCTAACTTTTTTCCAGGGCTTTTTGTGTGTTTGTATTTTCCTTTTGCTTATGCACATTATGCATTTTGTGTAAAGCTCCTCCATAAACGTTCAACATTTTACTAAATATTTGCACGGCGTATACGACACTTTAAACAATGCCAAATTTGCTTTGTTCATGCTGATAAAAGATAGCGGACAGCCCAAAACAAGCAAACTTGGCGCAAGTTGTTCAGGACCGCTCCCATTCACAAAGCCTAATAAGACATTATTTAGGTATAATATTGACTTAACCTGTACCTGTAAACCAATAAGTTTATCAATACATTGCAAATTGCAGTTATTTTTTCAGAAATGCTACATTTTTCGAAGTGAAAACTTCAAAGCTTTGATTCAAGCCACGACGTATAATCGAACAAAACTTTGGCCTATATATGTAACAATTACCTATGTTTTATGATCGAATCGAACTATTATATTTGTTGCAATGGACGGTCTACAATTGATAGAATGATGTCATAAAGTAACACAAGCTTTCATACAAGATTGTAAGAGTTAACTCGAACAATTTTCCTACCAAATATCCACCGCCATAGAAAGTTGAACAGGTTAAGACCCCAATTCTTCTTCCCAAACTTTAACCTACTAACTCTTTACTGATACGCATTACCTACTTGCACGCTTCAGTAGGAAAGTGTCGGGGGAAAGTCGGCATAGTAAAACAATATAAGATCCATTAAAGAACATAAATTCTACATGATAATAATAATAGTTTATTACGAAAATAATATCTTTGTATGGTAAAGTTGATCACACGAAAATGGCTCTTTTTGCCACTTAACGAGGTGATTATTATTAACCTTTCACTGAGTTTATTCCAGGAACTGAAGGGAAGAAATAAACAGTAGACCATTAGATAATGGCACCTGCGTATAAATAATTAACAAAATTGCAGCACCATTATTATAACACACAATATACGTTATATGGAACATGCACTGAAAATCATTCTCCTTTATATCCTTTATACCTTGGGTACGAAGTCGTATTTCTTGAAACTGCAGCATCAAGTCAATTTTTATTTGCATCCATTTTATGGCATCTGTCGCAAAACAAGAAATGTAGATCCTTACAATGGTATTATGTATCACTAACATCTTAACATTCTAGTTCACTGTAAACAACAATATTAATTTACGCGAATCAATAAATATGTGTCTGAAAGAGTGCTAACAAGTATTTAACGTATTGTAGAGTGGGAGCTGATGTATTTTTATGAAAAGTTGCCGAAACGAATCCAGCTTTCATCTCTGTATTATTTTGGACCACGGTTTCCTCAAGAAAGTTAGGGACAACTTGAAATCCTACGCTTTGGGTACGCTTCATCACATCATTATCACTTCATTTTTTCATAAAACGTTTAATGGCTTTAGGTGATTGCTTTTTGGTAGAAACCAAACATCTTATCGAATACGTATATTTTCCTACTCCTACATTTTTTCAGGGAGCATAATTTTAAATTCCGAACAAGAAGAGCAGTGGAAGTTGACTCAAGGAAGCATATGTATGACTTCCAAATCATTTCAGAGATGCCGAGTTATAACCAATCACATATTTTTGTTTTGAAGAGCTGTACTTGTTTGTTTTTTCTATTATTTGTTGTTCTTTTTCGTTCTTTTTTTAAGTTTATTGATTCTGTAAATGGTGTCAGATTCATGTTTGTATAGCAATAAATCAAATAAAGGCTTCGTGTGAGTGGCCATGTGATTTGTGTTTGAGTATCAATCTTGAGTAATCTTCGCCCATTGCGTGCGATGTTACAGCTCTGTAAAACTTGTCTCAGCACCCCAGTCGGTCCATATTGCTACCTGATCTTTTGCTAACTGACTTATTCTAGATTTGTCTTGCATGTGAATACCTCTGGCCTGTGCCTTTTCAAGTGTTGGTATTTGTTGCATTGTTCATAGGACTTTGTCATATATTAATATTCATGATCACAATGTTATTTTGTGCAGTGTAGCAGCCGTAAAAATTCCCCCGTGCATATAATCTATGTTGTCATTTAATTCATCCTATAAAGATTGTTACGTGTATTACCTTTGATGGACATTGGACTTTGTTTCCTCATTTCCATCTTCACATGAACAGGATGGTACAACCATTTAGTCTTCTCTGGACATTTTTGTCTTGATTCAATAAGATAATTCATTTATAATCAACAATTTTTGCGCAGTTCTTCTCATCGAAAAAACACACCCTTCTCTCCCTCTCTCTCTCTGTCTGTCTGTCTGTCTGTCTGTCTCTCTCTCTCTCTCTCTCTCTCTCTCTCTCTCTCTCTCTCTCTCTCTCTCTCTCTCTCTCTATCTCTTATTATTTTTCAATGAGGTCACGCCTTTCGTCATTACTTATCTAAGAAAAGATCAGCGCTTGGACATTTTTATATCATATATATCGGTTTTCTGCATTTCTTGCATTTGAGAAACCCATCAGGAAGTGCGAGGTTAGAGCTCTGGAAACCGGGTTTAAGAACCCCAGTCGGCTCACATTGCCGAGTGACCGTTCCAAGGCTGTAAGTGTCGTTTGGTTCTTTTTTGTTAAATGACTCATCAAGATTTGACGCTTGACTTGCATGTGAATATCATTGTCCTGTGCCTTTTCAAATGTTAGTATATGTTGCAATGCGCATAGGTCTTTGTCATATATTTTTATGCATTATTTGACATGGTTGTGATGAAAGACAGATGCATATTTAACTATAAAGTTACAGACCCTTCTATTTATAGTGTTAGAACTAAATCTCGTCTTATAAAAGTCTAATGGGGGCCTTCAACAAATGGTGTGACAAACAAAACAGTATTGATTTACTGAGAAGGCGTTATTATATGTTGGACTAGACTAAGTATAATATCAGTAAAAAACTGGTAGAATTAACCAAATTTAACTACGCATTTTGTTCTAAACTTTCCAATGGACTTTCGGCATATCAACCATGCCAAGCGCGTGTTCACATATCGTCAAACTACTGCCGTGTTCCAGTACAGTATTAGCTAAAGAAAATATAACTACGATGAATATTAAAAAAGCAAACATCTTCCTATACATATGTACTTTATACTTTGGGCAACACAAAATAAAACTTAATATTTCCAAATAATTGCACTTACCGGTTAATTTAGTATAGATTTGTGTAAATGTTTGAAACAGCAATATGTCTTAGCCAACAAAACTGTATGTTGCTTCACATCGTGCTTCCTATACCTACAGATCACTAAATTATAAAATCGTCAACTTAGCAATTTTTATTCCATTTTCTTATTTTCTAATGCAACAAGACACATAATTCTTCAAGCCTTAGTAATTGCTAAAACGGAGTACGGACAATATCGTACCATGGCAAAATTCCTTCTGTTAATTTTAGCGAGGGCGGACCCTACCATAAATGTTTCAATGCCTGTAAATTCCCTCCTGTAAATTGTCTACATTTTGTAATATTGTTTATTTGTTTCGCATAATTAAATCTTGTTTATTATATTATAATAGAATTGTATTTTTGTTATAAAATTCCACTTTCGAGATATTTATTTATTTGATTTTGTCAACTTTTATCCACGTAAGCTGAAAGGAACGGAAGGCATTTTGTCTCGGAGGGGTTTGTCATACCAATGCTAACAACTATTACCACTGTTTTAGTTTTCATTTTGCTTCGGTGTAACTTTAAAGTGCATTTTTTCTATTTTCTATATAGGAATCGCCCTCAAAGCGGTGGCGTCAATATATTCTCATGAATCACAAATCTTCTTATTGTAAAAACACCCAAATTTTTGTCCGTATCTTTTAACAATTTTGAACTGAAAAAGTTAACTTTAAGTACACTGAAAATCTAGTGCGCGCCTTAATTGGGATGCAAGCTGACAGACAATAGTAACACTCATTCGTGGGGGAGAGGAAAAGAAATACTACAAACATAGCGGATGTTGTACACGAGCCAGAAGGACGTGGGGCGAGGGGGAAGAGGGGTGAGTGACCTAAACTACGGCTCTGGTGGCTAAGTATATGACAATCAAGGGGCCTTAGATATCCGTGATTATCTTTACAGGGTCTACACAAGTTGTGCGATTAGGCAATTTCTGAAGAAATATATTCGAGAAAATGTGTATGTCCAGGCAACCATGTGGGACATATGACAAACATGGTTTACAGCTAAAATATGAGACGTATATGTAATGGCAAAATCGCTTTCTTGTTGGGTTATTAATAAACAATTAGTCTGCTTATCAGTCAGTACAACTAGTAGCTAAAGTTAAGACGCCGTTAAATATTCAATGTTAAAGATGTATTTGGTTACTATGAATGTTTACAAATGAACTTGCTAAGCAGCTTTAAAGGAAAAGATGAAGTGTTGGATCTAAACTTGCCAACTATAACCATTGTATGTTAATCAAATAGTGTGTAGCAGGACTGGTTGTTTTGACGTAAATTAAACTGCTTTTTTAACATGTGCGAGATTTCCACAAAACACATGACTAACACTTTAAGAGAATATGGGCCGAATGTCAATTGTATGCATTTTTCTGACTGACCTTGCGAAACAATGTCACGAAGGACTTTTGGAGTTTTTGCATGAACTATACATGTATTTATATTCACATAAATGAGAAAAAGTTATGTATTTCTCTGTAAGAAAAAACAGTGTTTTGTAAATGCCAAAAAGGTTCATACGTTCCCTTTTCTAAAAAAGACTATTCGCTGCATACTTGCATTATTTCACCGTCTCTGACGGCTGCTCGATTGTTTCTATACAACGTTCATACATTGATAAGGCGATATCGCACCCCAGATCTGATTAGACTTTTAAATACAATGCTTGCAACAAATCTGCATACTTCATTTGTTGACTCACGTAGTGTTCATTTCTCAAGTAAGGATTTATGGCTCGACCTACTCGGTATAAGGCAATATACTTCTCAACCATACTCTTATCGTGTGAGCACTCACTTTGTATATGTAAAGGTAGTTCAAATAACAATTCGTGGTAGCTCTCAAATACTAAACCGATTATCCTATTCACTATTTAAAGTTACCTTTTTGCAGATCTACCTTTGTTTTATGTGCAGTTCTACGTTCGTTTTAACAATAAATATTCATGATAACCTATAAGCCAATGTTTGTATTTACAACTTGAACCAATACAGCTTAAGCCTATCGAGATCAGTGGTAGCAACAACCGCGCACCAGGCTGCGCAGGGGAGATATATTTGGAAAATCAGTGAAAATCTGACCTCATTACCCCCTCTTTACATTACGCTATTCTGCGATTAATTCCAAGTACTCAGAATGTAAATATAATTATATATGTGTAGATAAAGGTCAAAGTTGACGTTTGTGACGTTTCAGATCCTGAAAAGAACGAAAAAAAAATAGTCTCGAACATTTCAGTTTCTGATTTGTTTACGTCATAGGCCTCAAACGCTGGTAAAACTTTTGTTATTTAAGAGGTTAATCAGTATTTTGATAAAAATGTAAATCTTTGAATCTTTTTCCACGTAAACATATAGATTTTTGCTGCGGAATAGACAAGTGGTCTCGTAGCAGCAAGGGAGGTAACTCCCTCTTCATGCAGAATTGCACATTTAATAAGAGTTACTTCGTTCCCGAAAAATGGAGCTAAAATTTGGTAAAAATATGGTTTTATTTCAGTAAAGATGACACTTTCACTATTTATTAAATGAATCGTATGCAATCATCATTTTTCATGACTAGTCTTAAATCTTCATGAAAAACGCACTATTGCCGTTTTCGTACCCATTTGCAGTTTTCGTACTCACTTTGTTTCGTACAAATGAAACGCGATGCTGCATTTTCTTTCAATAATTTGTGTTCATGTTAACATTTTTCAAAATGTCTTTTCATTAATTATATCAAGAGTAAAAATTCACGAAGAAATTGAGGTTTTACAGTAAACTTAAGCACATTTTCTCTGCACCACAGACTCTGCAATTCCCTTGTCATTTGATTAAAGACTGAGTCCTTGATTGTGGTACTGACTACTGCATAACAAGCCAAGACTTATTTGGGTCTTCTGAAACTGAAGAGGATGTGTTGAATTTTCATCTGCAGGCTCCAAATATTCAAGCAACATTCATTGAGGTAAACTTGTATTGTAAAAGTGATACACCTGTTTGTCAGTATTGCAATCAAAGACACGGTGAGTGCTTCAGAATAACCTCTTCAGTGGGACTAGGTATGAGCAACTATTAAAATGTCAGTTAAGGCTATGACGGAGACATTGTACAAAGCAAACAAACATATAGTTAATGCATAGTATATTAACAAGAAAGAAAAGAACACATAATGTGGGTACTATGATTTTTGTGTTTTGATGATTATTGTTTGGATATATATTAATAATGTACATGTATATTGCATTCACAATTATTTTTGTTGTATATATATAAATTAATAATATTATTATTGATATATATACAAACAATAATCATCTATAACTAATTTGAAAACACAATATTAATATTATATATGTGCTTTCAAATTAGTTACATATAGTTATATATGTTTTAACACCTACTGTTCGTAAAATGTGACAGTCATGTCATATTATTCTGTAGATTTCCGACTCTGACGAGACTTTGCCGCCAGAGGATTAACAAGAAACACAACCAGCCAAGGATAAATAAGCAGAAAGACAACCATCAGAAGGCATACAGAATGAAATACAACAAGAAGTTCCAGAAGTGCCAGTTGTTGCATCTTGAACTCAGCTTTCTCTGGTAAGTTCTTCAGCTTGTGATGTTTTGACACATGGAGATGCTCCATATCCAGATCCTTCCTGGTTCAAAGATAGTTTCACGTGGAACCTAACACCTATGACGCTGCTTCTTGATCTAAAAAGCTAAAGTTAGAATCAAAGACTGAAAGGGAACAAGTACTGAGGATTATTGAGATACAAACACTGTCCACTGGTCCTGTGCTCTTAGGAAGTGATAGCATTTTAACAGGTGAGCGTGTTACAGGCAGTATTCTTGATGAGTATGAGAAAGGAATACAGACATTTATCTCTTGTGATCTGTTTTATTAACAGAACCTTCGTAGGTATTCAATGAAAGGTATTTACACAAATCAAGATGAGATTTCTTCCTAAGTTTAGAATTGCAGCTAAAAGTTTAATCGAATTGAGTTCTTTACCAAAAGTTGACCTGGACAGCTTCACAAAAGGTCTTACAACTGACTTACATACATTTGCTGTTGTCAATGGTTTGTCATTATCCAGTTATTTTTGTAAGTGGTTGTCTGCACCTACTGGGTTAAAGCATACTGAAATAAATACTGCTGCAGTTCTGTCTAAAGTGAACAGAACACTGAAGGCAATGAGAGGTAAAAGATGGGTTTTAATATATTCCTGTGCAAACTGTTTCGTCTACTAAGAGTAGTGCGCAACCAGAGTTATTAAAGGAAGTAGCTAAAGCAACACAATTTACATAGAGACAGTTAAAGGATACCTGCTAAAAGCTCCAGGAACGGAGAGAGACCGTTAGAAAATTTAGGGAAACAGCAAAACAATTGAAACGGAAATTAGATCGGCAAAAAACAACAATTAGTGAAAAGAAGTCTAAAGTTGAAACATTAGGGAAATCACAGAAAACACTTTTGCGTGAGACTGAAGCGAAATCACGAGAAATAACACTACTGAAAGGAACTTTAGCCAAATCTAAAATAACTTGCAATACACTTAGGTCTGCATTAAATGATGTACGAGCAAATGAAAATTAGTTAAAGTGGCAAGATACCTTAAAAAAAACATGATATTAACTTGTATAAAGAGAGGTTACATAAAAATGAAGACATTGTCAGTCGAGCAAAAGATACCGAAAAAAAGTCAGGAAGCATATGAAAATGTAGACTATTTGACTGCGTTGTTAGAAGACACGCCTAATGCAACGTTGTATGATGATGAACAAAAAAAAGGTTTAACCATGCAACAGTTGAAAGAATTATGGACTTGACAGATTTAAAGGCCCCCGTTGAAAAGGTTGGAGAAGTTATAAGAACTGTGTGGCAAAACTATTAATAGAGTTCCATCTGCTACAACTGTGAACCACATTGTCGACAGCAAGTTAGCTATTGCATAAAAACAGATTTCTCCATCTTAGCTGACAAACCAGGCACTACTTTATATTCATATATGATGAAACCAGAAGATATGGTAAGTCTTTGCAAACAAATCTACTGACAGATGAAGAGCAAAACTTCTATTTTATTCGTCTACGAGATAAAGTTGACAAGAGTGGTCTTAGTGCACTTGAAACACATAAAGACATACTTACGGATATCTCCACTTACTGCTACCATAAGGAGAAGGAAAATGACATGAATGGCGTGTACAAAATACTTGCTAACATAAGAGATACCATGTCAGACTGGGCCTCTACAAAGAAAAAATTCAATGCTTTGCTGGAAAAGTGCCGTTTTGAGGCGCTTCCACATGTTTGTGGTGGATGGGCGAATTTGACTGATGTTGAAAAGGAGAAACTTACACACATAAAAATTATTTTGTTTATTTATTATATGTGTGGTCTCCACTTATTGGTAGGTATGGCAGATGTCCGTGAAAAAAATGTGAAGAAATTTGAAAGGAGTTATCTTGATGGGAAAGATATGGGGGCATCTGTACAGCCAGAGCTCAAAAGATACCAGAAAAAATGAAATTGGAACTCTTAGATTAATCAGAACAGCATCAAAATCATTTGCAGTCGGTCAAGATGAAAAAGATGAAGTCAGTGTGCAATGGCAGGTTTACCCTAAATCCATGGGAGAGAAGAATCAAATTGTTCGCTTCAAACATAACAGACTTAACCTAACTTTTAGTTTAGCCTCGTCAGTGTATCACCATCGACTTGCCATTTCCGAGTTCATTGATAATGTCCATGGTGCAACTAATGACCTTCTTAAAACCGCAACACTAGATATTTAAGAGAAGCTTTACTTAGCTTATCTGAAGGCTTTGGGCTAATTTCAAAATTGATCACAGGGCCAATTTAGAAGCTCTTGGAATCAGCAGGCCATGTCTTAGAAACGAATGCTGAATACGAGAAATTGTTGACTGTCTTCCGAAAAGTGCCAATGATGAAGACTTCGTTAGCAAGTTTGTCAATGGAGAGGAATTTCCATTTGAGACAGTAGTTGGAGATGACCTTTAGAGAATAAGCTTGTTCGAGCAAAATGATTAGTTGACTGAAATCTTGTATCCACTATTACAAGCGCTCTTCCTGTCCATGCATGAACTTCTTAGTCGAATGGTAGCTGACAACTTGCCTGAAGGAAAATTTGCACAGGTGACAGAAGATTTGTATGAGGAAACAAGATCTGTAATAAAACATAATAAATTGCCAGAGTTCATTTTAGGACAACTTGATCAGTTTATTCGCTATCGTCCAAATGCTACATTGCTGACAAGCCAGGCATACCCCACGTACTCACACATTAAGAGCAGGGAATGGCTTGCAGGTCTGAATCAGGAAAAAAAAACGTTTGTTGGAAAATTGTATAATTATATGAAGGAAGGGAAGGCTATAAGAAGCATGTTTACTGTAAGACTGAAAGAGGTAGAAGCCAAACGCATTGAAATTAAAGAAAACAGGGGAAAGCATTAGAGGTAAAAAACAAAAAAGAGAGTGAAGGATCTGGCAAACTTGACGCAGGATGTATGTTTTTATGGATTATGGCAAAGTGTGGACGAGGTTGAGGAAGGATTAGCTAGACTTGAAACAGAAAGTCAGAAGACCAGTGCATTACAGGCACAATTAAGGTTTCGAAAAAATGTATTGAAACAAAAGCACCGTGAAAAAACTAACTTTTCTTTTAAAGATGAGCATAGAAAAGTATGTTAAGCTAAGTGTCGATATGCTAAAGCAGAATATTTCAAAATTGATCACGGAAACGTTAACTGTTCCTTCACGCGAACAAGACATATTTGGGATTCCGCTACTGGTTGGAAAAGATATTGAGCAAAAGTTTGTGGATGGTAAAAGTGAAAGACTGTACAAAGGCAACGTTATTTCAGTGGTACCTGGCTCCAGCCAGTGTAATAATGTGAAGTATGAAAATGACGATGATATTTATGCATACAAGATTATAAATCTGGAGATTTAAAAATACTGATTCCTACAGCCAGTGTTTCAATTACAGACTACAATTTATGAGAAAGATAAAAGTTCAATGATGACAGACTTACTGTGCCAGTTTTCTTATATTAGTGTTGGCATTTTGTCTGATTATCACATTAAGCTAAATGTAAGATATCACTCAGCACTCATCAGTTTTGCTGCATGAGTACTTAAAAGAGACTTAGTATAAACATGTAACCAACCTGTTGACTGACATTCAGATTAGATGTAAATATCATGCAACATTTAACAGTTTTGGTACTAGTGTACTAGCCTAGATTAAGTGTTAACATGTAACAAGCATATTTGAAGTCATTCCTTTGGCACTCGACGTTAATATCACTCAGCTCCAACAGTTTTTGGCTAGTCTTCTTGCACAGATATTGATGAAAATGGTGTGGTGGCAGTTTGAAATATCTAATTTAAGTATTCAACATGCATGCCAGTTGCTGTTACAACAGGCATGCCAGTTGCTATAACAACATTCATGCCAGTTGGTGGTAACTGTTGACTGTTTCTCTGTTAAAATATCCAGAATGTTCAATCACCTGGGAAGAAAAGGATGTTTTTAGCTATTATTTGTTTAAATGATTGCCAGCTTTATAAAAGGTTTGAAATACTTCTTGCTGTCTGATAAAAAATAAAAGAAGACATGGTGACTGAGCTTTTCACTGTTTTTAAGTTCTGTTCTTTTTAGTAGACAAACAGACTAGACTAGCCATCAACAAACACTTATTCTGTACAATTAATTCAAACAGAAAAGGTATTTGATCTATTTAACTATGAAGTATTATAATACTGTCATAATTAGACCAACTTAAAAGTAGTCCGAACTTGCTTTGAGCTACAATCATTTAAGACCAGTGCAGTTGCTAGTCTAGTAGTGTTAAATTCTTTTCATTTCAGACAGTTATACAGAGATGTTTCAAATTTATAATTAGTTCTGCATTTTTTGTACTAAATCATGTTGGCAGAGTCTGTTGTGCTATGTAACATCTACAGTTCTTAAACTATTTTATGTTTTTTTTTTCAGTAAATAATGCATAATTTTCACTTAAATAATGAAGTAACTTACAAGCATTTTGGTAACCAAAGAATTGTTATAGCAGAGTGTAAACTTGAACTATATTATTTGTAAGGTATTTTGGTGGTTGATGGGGTATTCAAATACCTTTAAACTTCATCTTTTACTCTTGTAAAGTTGTACATTGCCTCAAGTAATTAATAGAACATTGATACAAACATTGATACACTTTTTTATTATAACTTACTAACATTTTTTTAGACCAATGATTCAAATGAAGCGCGAAAAACTTACTTTCTTGTCTGTTTCTTTCTAATTTCAGGTTGTTTGTGTGATTCTTTGTGTTCCTCTGACTTAAAAGATGTTAGATTGCCTATAAAACTCTTAGGTACAGTGAAAGTTTGAATGTTATTGATTTACAAACATTTAAAAATGTTAATATCTCTAAAATATATTAAAATAATGACATTTCTGTTGTTATGATGGTGGATGGGGTAACTTTACGTCTGTTTGTCCTATTTTGTTTGTCCATGTCCATCAGTTTCTACATGATTTCCTTTTATGAAAATTCTTAAAACATGTCAGTGCACAGAAAACTGAATTAAATATGAACATTAACCAATTTTATTGTCTTTTTGTCTATTTTCAGGCCGTTTTTATGACCCCGACCTACTAAAATGATGAAACAGACAAGTATACATCTTTGAACATGTTCAGGTATAGTTTAAACTGATGGGTATATAGCCGACTAGTCAACAAAACAGTAGTTTGTTGTTTCTGTATCTTTTTTTGGTTAGATAATATATGAGGTCAGAATTAACTTGAAATTAAAAATTGACCGTTTAATCGAAGGTTGATTATTTGTATTTTCTGGTCCATCAAAACAATTATGTTATACATCTACATGGGAAACCTATATATTTTCTTAATTGGCATGAGTAGCACTTTCAGAAAATGTATAGTTTTGATCATATTTTGTCATTTATAAAAATGTGAGGTTATTGTTATCAGTGGCCATAATTTGTCAATGAAGACGGTTGAAGGCGCAACGAGTTGTTAGACTATAAGGCGAAAAACAGAGATTGCATTGATTGACATACATGTCATTAAATAACATGTATTCAACATACTTATTTGTCGTATTTTCTTTTGTGTTTGTCTGTTATCAAAAACGTAATGTATCTAGGGTACAAATGTATGTTATCTTACATTAAGGTTATTATTTATTTACCAGTTGTATTATGTGAAAAGCGGCTTACCTTACCTTTAGTTTGTTTACCTTTTAAGACTAGTCGAACCCATCGTTTCAGCTATCATAAATAAAATGTGTTTAGACTGCAGGTGTATCCGCTCCATAATTAAGAATATAATGTCATTTAGGATATAATGGGAATACTTAATCGTGTACATACAAAATAAATAGCATGTTCCCGACAAAAAAGGTTGTAGAAAAGCAATGCAACTTAAGAGCAAATCTGTCACGAGGTTGTAGACTAGTTTTGTTGATAACAGTTTAATAAACACAAGTTAATACGGAGTAGCTTCATTCGGCTATAATAAGAAATACTCGCATTGTTCCTAACCGGAACGTTATACAAAGAAATACAAATTATATCTACAACAAAATACAAGAAAAAACTCATTTTACCTCTGACTAGCTTTCGTCACACAGAATGCAGAATACAGGTATTCGTAATTGAGGTCCTCTCGATAAAACAAACCGCCCACACTTCTACAAATTATCGCGACGAACGAATGCCATTTTATGTTAAGGTTATGCGCAAACATAATCAAACATAATCAACAATTGCAAACAATGCTGATTGGAGTAGATATTTTCTTTGTGCATTTCTTTTGTATTTTTATCATAGAAGCAGTTGTGTGAATTGAAATGTTTGATGTAAAGCTGAATAGAATTCAATAAATATATCTTACAAGTAATCAAGAGATTAATTGGTTCTTAAATAGTTTAGTATAAAAACCTAAATTGATAAACACACTTACAATTAGCTATTATTAAGAGCAAATTAACTAACCACTGAACATTATTTAGTTCGGTATAGGTTTTTAATTAATCATAAATAAATATTTAACTCTAAAGTTGTAGACTCATACAAATACAAAGTGAAGTTCCGAAAAAAAAAACTTGTTGAAAACATTACTATACAAGACAAACAACTACAGACTCTAACTACTCAACCAAGACAGCATAGTGTTCTAAAATTATGCACTCATTCCAACAGTCCCGCCTTAATTTTAGCCATTTTATCTAAAAGTGGGACAGTTGAACACACACCGTTGACCATATGCAGCTACTTTACCTGGAGAAAATCCTGCAAATAGGGTCCATGTTTCAAATCGTATATACTAATGTTTTAATGTTTGCTGCTTTTAGAGGTAGTTAACTATGATTTCCACAGTTTCGGATTGACTACTAAAATATTTATTGAACAAAGTGAAATAAATCTAATATGATTTTGGGCTATTCATGCTTTCAGAGAACAGCATTAGCCGAAATGGTGCTGCCTTCTGTTTAAATGGTTGCATCAGCAACAAGTTTGGCATTCTGAAAAGGTCTAACTGTGATTTGATGAAATAAGGCTTAAGGACAACCGCATTACCTCTGTGTAATTCCCGAAGAGGACTGATTAAGACAGCTTTGAGGCAGTCTTTTGTCACCATCACTATAATGTATGAGATACGCTAGAGATAATCAGTTTTGCCCTTTTTTCTAAATAATGATTTGATTTATCCAAGTTCTTCTTAAATACATGAATTGATAATCCTTTTGCTGTACTTTTGAATAGTTTATAAATACATGTGCAAATCAAAAATCTGCGGCATTTGGACATGGGACATTAGATATTTGTTGGAGGACACTTAATGTGTTTCAGAAACATGGTAAATGCGGCGCAATACATGTTTACAGATTTGATTGAATCATGTTGATTACATTGTCTATAAAATCAAAAATAAACAATATAAACTTTTATTTTGTTCTTAAATTTCGTATGCCTGTCGGTATGCGGGACCTTATTCAACATTGTATGTTAGCGTGTGCTGTTATATTTCTTACTACTTATGTGGGCGTTTACACATTACTTGTTATATGAATATTCAGATGACAAATGACATATTCATATTTCGAAATAAGAAAAGAACATCACAAATTACAATAATCTGCTGTGGACACATGTTACTGATATTGTTGAGAACAAAATGTATTTATGTTTTCTATTCATTCCATTTCTTTACACATATAAAATATTTATAATATAACATTATTGTATAATAAAACACAAAACGCATATAGGAATGCCACAGAACGGGATACTTTTGAATACCTTGGTCCTGTGTCGTCCAATTTTTGTATATGTTGCAATGCTCATAGGACTCCTAGATATTCTTATTTATCGACAGAAAAAGAACGTGGTCAAAATGGTGGATAAAAATATAACGATCAATTCAATTTCCATAAGAGTATACAACTTTTTGAATGCACTGTGCCAATTAAAACATGTATAGTCTAAAACAAAACAACAACAACAACAACAACAAAATTATATGTCCGGCTGCAGTCATGAAATATTATAAATCAAGTTTTTCAGTAACCTTTCAGATACATCATTGCAACATCTGAACGGAATTAATGCCATCCATGGTTCTTACTTTCAAGTCCTATCTCAGTAACATTTCTTAACAAAATCTCTCTAGCTCTCGTGTAAGAGAAGAGATCGGTTTACCTGGGCAAAGGACATGCTTATTCGCTTTGCTTAAAAACGGATATTCTTAAAAATATAACAGACTTAATCTTTATCAATATCAGCCAATTCTAAATATTTAGCTAATAAACCTACTGGACATGAACTTTTCTCCGATTTAGAAATCACAGCAGTTTCACCCAAGCTCTGTTGAGTTGAAGCAGTTTTGCTTCTAGGAACAAAATAAAAAATGCACACAATTATTCAAAAATGTAATATCTGGGCGTCTTATATAGGAAAATCTTAGAAAACCCGCAAAGCTGATGTTACACATGCAGATAAATCTTGAATCTAAAAGACTCTTAGATTTACCGAATTTCTCAACTACTTTAAACATATCAGACACTGATTTTTCAGTTTTCTGCAAAACTGGTTTACCACACAAACGTAAAAGTCCATTTTCCGCAGACTGTACTGGATCAGAAGCACATGTATCAAGTAATCCGGCTATCTTATGGGCCCATGAAATGCTATAAATAACTGAAGTTACTTTGAATGTTGAAGGAGACGATTTTTTCAAAGAAGAAATTTACAAAGCTACATAGTAATCTAACGCGGGCAAGGATGAAAAAGAGTAACGGTTACACCAAATGCAAATCGACTTGAAATAAAAATTATATTGTTAAAAAGTGTTATCTGACTTAGAATGTTTAACAAGACATTGTAACTGTCGTGGAATAACATCGGGTAGAGACTATTTACTATTCTGTTCCCATCTTCCTACTTTGAAAGCCTCTGTCAAATTTATAAAATATATATACAATATAAAAGACTTCACCCATGCAAGGGAAGCAACTGGATTTAATCAGGCATAACAGATTTTATTCCCTTATAAATTGTAAGCTTTAGACAATTAAACTTATTATCAGATACATACATGTAATTTGCAATGAGTCAAATCTTTCTAGATATAATATTTACAGATTCGATTCATAGTGTCCGGGACACTAAAACAAACATACGCGTGGACAGTACAAGAATAATTATGTATAAAATACATCGTTCAAATCACACATATTTACAACAAAATATCACAGTTTCATTGACACAAAACCAAAACATAATCGTGTACAGTACACGATCTCGCATGTACCTGGTACATTGGCACGACATGTAAATAAACTAACTAAAACATGTGTCATGGTCACAATACCCCGTACCTACACGGGTCCATCATAATGAGTCACAAGTCTACAGTACACTTTAATTTCTGAAAGGTACAAGAAAATTGCTCAACATTTATATATCTTCTGCGAACAAACAAATAACATTCCGTTCAATGACAAACGCAAAGCCAAAACTTTGCTGTGAAAACTTCTGCTATTGAAAACACTGTCACATTTACTTTCACAAATACGCTGACACTTGTCAAACTCATAAACTACTAACACGAAATCATTTTTCTCGAAAACCTTGCCAAATAACACAGGCCAGAACACAGAACTAGTCCATCTGGGAACTTTCAAAGTACTGTATGTACAAATGAAAAACAGCTCTGTTCACTAAATAAATAGATGGAACAAGCAAATTGTTTTCTCCAGCCCAATTCTGTGTGAAACTGCTGCTTCGTTCTCATAATCGTAAAACTGTAGAATTGTAACGGGCTGTTGTCCTATTCTCGTTATTCGCAAACCTTTCAACAGTAAAGGGACCCCATAAAGAATTCATGTAGTTGAAGAAATCTTGAGTTACCTCCCATTCATCAGTATTTCTAAATTTGCTTATCTCATCAGCAAACACGTTTATCTCTCTAGGGACCCATAGGGAATATCGAAATCAATTTTAAAATCCAAGCAAATTCAGAAGACTTTTGAGGCCAGTTCGTGTTAATTTAATTTTGAACTCCCAACTTTAACCCCATGTACACAGACTTGTGAATCCGAAAACCAGTTAACTCGATGTTTAGCTAACCCATGACCGTAAGCTCTTAAGGCAAGATAGACTGCCTTAAGTTCACGAAAAGTGGAACTTTTGTCCTTATTTTCTGCAGACCAGATATCGTGATATACAAAACATGGCATGTTAACGGTGTTAGCTCCACAAGCAAAACTACTAGCATCTAAATGAACCTGTAAAGTATCAAAACTAGAACTTTCACTGATTTGTCTGTTATTCAAAGAATCAACATTTTCAAGCCAAACTCGTATCTCTGATAAACACAAACTGTCACTCTCTAAAAGGAAATATATATCCCAACTACTCATAGAACATATTGGTATTACAAAAACCTTGTCATGAGATGTGCAATGTTTCCAGTAACATGCATCATGGAAATCACTAAACCGGCACATTGAGCCAATTTACGTGACGTAACAAAGGGCAGCGAATTTAAAATCTTCAAAAGTGAGCTTTTCAAATCATCAATGCTTCGTGACGGTATACTGATATAAAATATTGAACTATTCCATGAAGCCATGAAGCAGATGGCATTTTCCTGTTATTGATTGGGGCGAAAAAACTCGCCAGCACCTTGTGCTAGGAGCCGACCAGGGAAGACAGGTCCCGAAGATGGCATGTTACCGGGGTACGAAATGGGAAACGTAGCCGTAGGAGGTGGTCTCCGGTTTATGCGGTCATTAAAAAAACAGAAGCAGTGTTAGGATAAGGTCTAGGTTTTGTGAGTTTTTTGACAGCCATGGCTTCAACCCGTTTAATTTTCTTTTCGTCATCACTGTCGGAATCGGGTTCATATTCATTGACAGTGTCCCAGCCCCCGGGAAAGAGTCTTCTTATCTAATAAGTTTGTTTCTATAATAAGTTAAATTAACTTTTTAGAAGCAACTTGTGAGAAATGTTTGGCCGAATCAAGGCTATCACACTCTGAGATGTTCTTCAAAATATCGATGACTTCGCTGTTGAAGGTGTATTGTATGTTACACGAGGTGTTCTTGAATGAAGGAATATCTTTGTTACACTTCTGAACAGAGATAGAACAAGTGAGTTCTTGCTTAACAGAACTAAGCTTAGAGTCCAGATAAGTCCTAAAAAACCAAAAGCATCAGCAATATCACCCCGAGTACCTTCCTTGGACATTACTGCCCGACGCCGTATCCCTCACACGTGGTCCGAACGTATCCCTGCCACGTGGCAGTTCCCGCTCTTCCAAACATAAGTCCTGGTAAAAAGGAGCATCGGGCGTTTCAACAGAAGAACACCCCCCCCCCCCCCGCAACGCCGCGTTGTTCTTTTCTAGTGACAGAATTGTCGTCAGAAACAGTAAACGAGATCACGAATTAAAGTAACCGAGTCCAAAGTTACTAAAGTATTTGTAAATAAAAGGAATACATGTATGAAAAGCTTGCAAACATTAAATGTGCACTTTATCCCGTGTGAGCGTCGAATGACGATTTCAATACACTCTGAGCACGAGCAAAACTTTTACTAGTACACTTGAATAACTACACAAGCGGTACACAACACGGACCAGTAATAAATACATTTATTTTTCAAGTGATAGATTTTGTTGTTATGCTTCGGGGCTGACAACAATGCGTCCAGAAGCGTCTCGATGTTACAATTGCTTAAAAACCAAAATTAACACAAAGAGGAACTGTATGAGTGTAAATAATGTAAAAAATCTAGTAATTGTGATAAAAGAAATGAGTCATAATAATGTTGCTATAAATTTTGCGGGATTCAGTTCGATTCAATAGCCTGACGACTGTATCTTAGCGTCTCCGTGTTATATATGTATTTTATCTATTAATAATGATTTATGTCAATATTAAATAATTTAGTATTTGTGATAGAGAAATGAGACAAAGGAAATTTATTTGTAACGACTAAAAAGTGCATTTTTATCGGATGGGATTGTCCTGTCAACGCTTTGGCTGTATCAATTTTATTTGAAAAAAATATGTGGCATATAATGGTATGACATATTTAAACAGTTATAGTAACATTTTCGTTGTTTTAATGGAAAATATCACGCACTAATCTTTAACACTATTAAAGTTCCCAATCACTTGAGAACAGTAACTGGCGGTGTCAACGACCACAATCCAGTTAAGACAAAGTGTATTGGTACTGTATCTTCTGGGAAAAAGATCCGTTAAATATGTTCCATATACTTGTAATAATTAAGCATCGTGTCCTGTTTGTTCCTTCAAAATATTCTAGGTACGCACTGTGCGCTTTATTGGAATAATGAATTTGCAGATAAGCTAAAAAAAAAGGCAAGTCTTCCTTAAATCCAAATGTTGTTTGAGTGAATGTTTTGAATAAGATTTAAATACATTGGATCCGCGTTCGCACCATAATCACGAAATATGCTTTTAAAACATGTGTCTTTAAATTAGTTTCAAGTAGGTTTGATTCGTTAAAATTAAGTAAGTCGTTGTAAAAAAATCTATTATGCCTCGATTTTTATTTATGGTATCCTACTGGTTGGACATTGTTTTAAATAATATAACATAAGTGTAACCTTTAAAGATCCGGCGACATTTTGTTCAGTCTGTCAAACTTCTATGTGAAACAAGAAGAAAATAACCACAAATAACAAACATATATGTCCTATCTATCTGAGCGTCGCGTCACCGCATATTTATCTCTTTCTAAACTAACTTAACCAGATAACGTTGTACCATCTGATGTTGAAATCCTTTTTGGCAGAAATCGCTCATAAAGCTAATTTGATCTTTTGAAGAATAAAAAGTTGTTCCATTGTGCCTGTTATATAATTCACAGGATTAAGGTAGTGTTAAAATCGTCTTTAATAAGATTAAAATATATGTTTCTTGCATGCGGTCAACATCCCCAAAAGTGTTGTATATAGACAACATTGTTAAATGCTTAAAATATCAATAGATGGGAAAACTGTCGGATTTCACCTTCAATTTTTGACAAACTTTAGTATTGCCAACAAATAGCCATGTTAATAAGCCAATATATTTTATACAAATACGACGATTCCGTGTAATAAGGATAAAGGTAACAATAAATAATGACTATCTACTCAAATACAAGGATATACTGTAACTAAAATGTATATTTGGGATACATGTTGTTAGATTAAATAATTTATATCATATTTTATTGCAGGTTACCAGTGTAACCAGGTGTTTAAAAACCATTTCACAGAGTTTATTAATACCTATATAATTATAGGATAATACTATTCACCTGTGTTAGAGATCAGAACTGACCATTTATCATGTTTTGTCATCTGTAGCTTGGTGTTGGAAAGTGTATATGTGATAAAGTTGTCTTAAGGGTGAGTGATGTTCAGGAATACATGGATTGTAATACATGTACAACCTTTAAGTTTGAATACTTGAGTCTAACCAGTATATGGTCAATCAGCATGATACTTTTACAAAGTAAAGCCAAAGTTATATTCTGCTACCCAAGAAACATATTTTATTGTTTTCTTCGACGATAATTTTGAATTATTCAGAAATCTCCAGATTACGACAGGTAAGGAACTTTGTCTTACTTGTATGTATTTTTGGTAATATTGAATTGTTTTAATTGTTTATATATTTAAAATATATTTGAATTAATAAATTGTTTACCATGACATGTTAATAAAATATGTTCTATTCTGATAGCTATATATTTTTATTTATGACTTCTGATTATATTTATTTATTTATTTATTTACTTAGAGAGAGAGAGAGAGAGAGACAGAGACAGAGACAGAGACAGAGATAGGCAGACAGACAGGCAGACAGACAAGCAGAGAGACAGACAGACAGGGGCATGCCTGTTTAACAGTTTATTTGAGTTTCGCAGATAGGTTCTTACGTTACATTTTAAAGGTAAGAAGGTCTTAGTCAAGTTCAGTAAATCTTTTAAAGAAATTCCGAAAATACACATGACTAATCTATTTACTCTTTCAAATTGGCGTGATCTTACACTCAAAGTGCTCTTGAAGTGTAACCTTTCACATTCAGAACGTTTTTATGTCATGAAATTAGTTGATTCATAACATCAAACGTACAACCTCTCCTATTCTATGAAGAACAGACTGAACAGTTATATGTTAAGAAGCATCTGAAAGTAGATTTATTTGGTTTTAACTTTCGTAATCACGTCGGTTTCCATCAATTCTTACTTACTGCAATCTAAACCTTGCCCTTTATACTTCGGTTTCTGTTTGACCCACTTTCGCGTGTCTAACTTTACTCGCTTTACTCGCTGAATATCTTTTTTTCTACATGACACATTTCCGAACCTTTGTCTTTACTGTTTTAAAGTTCATGCGTCTAATGATTCTATTTAAAAAAAAACGTCTCCAGATAACTGAAATACTGTTGGTTGGACGATAAACCCAATAAACAAATTTTATTAATGAATCAAACTTTACCCTAAATTAAGGTTGCCTTGTATACTTTATTGGATGTGATAAATACCATATGAGGAATCATTTTCATGAATCCGCTGCATATATCCGAACGTGCATGTCTGTGGATATTGGTGCCAATCTATTTTAAAGTAATTTATATCTTAATCATGACTTACTATGTGACAGACATTTCTATCCGAAGTTATTGGTGAATCATAACCTGTGTGAATTGTAATGTTGCAAAATACATTAGCTTTTACTTATTCTAAAAGTCAATAAACTGAATTCCAAACTCGATTCAAACAATCGTGATGATGCGCATGGCATGCTATATTGTGATGTAAGCCTTTCTAGGTAAAGGCTTTCTTATTATAAGACCATGAGACCATATTGAAACCGTGTTCATAAGAATTGTTTACCAGTATTGTTTGAGTGAACAAGATTTCTCTGCATATGCTCCTTCTCTATTAATTTGGAGATAACATTGATGTTGTAAATCATATCTTATAATGTGTGATATCAGAAAACATAAACAGCATGAAATCTATTGCAGTACAATAAACCACTTAACGGCGTGTTAACTACCAATATCAACAATAAGAGGAACATAATGATAGCCCTAACTATATTATCTTTAGTATATATAGAAACTGATTGCATGTTGAAAGTACAAGTGTACATTAGAGTAAATAATGTATTTACATGTTTCGGTTTGGTGGAGACTATTTCCTTTTGCAGAGATGACTATGCTTGAAGACAACGAGAAAGTGATAAGCCCATAGAGACCATACGCCATAGAGTTTGATCTAGACAAGTAAGAACTAAACATAAAGCAGTGAAATTTTTCAAGTACAGTCTTTCTTTGGTAACTGTTAACTGTTTGTGTTAATATGAGGAAGCTTTACAATTGGAGGGCCATGAGGCACAACATTGCAACAAACTATGAACTGAAACGACAATGGTCCCAAAACTACTTCATAGTGCCATATGTATCATACTGCACTGAGCCACTGCTGCATTTTTCAAGCATTTGAAAATATAACAAGGCGCTGTTTTTGGTGGGATTAGTTTAAGCCTGCACGCAATTACACATGTACAAACAATGGTCAAAATTACTACGTTAAAATCAATTGTAAGACGCATTGAAAATTGTCAAGCAAGCAAGTCTTCAGAAGCAAATACAAATCTCTTTTAAAATGTTGTGTATGCATTAGGTAAACACTTACATCAGGGTCACTACCATCCGATTATAAGAATCATGTTATTTAACATTTCTATAAACATTCTATATTATTTTGCATTTTAACTTAAGTAAGGTCTAAAATAAATGCTCGTACATGCTACCAGATTCAACCAAATGAATGATCTGAACCTAAAAATCCCGATTGCGCCATTCCTCGCCGAATGCATACGGAGGCTATAGAGTGAGATAATACGAATGACATAACTGGACATAATAAACAAACAATTATTCTAAAGTAAACGTTACGCAGGGCATAAAACAGTCATTTCATTTCATAAAAAAAGGTAGTACAAAGTTACAGATTAATCGCTTCTCGTGTTTCTAAAAACTCTATTATTCCTAAAAAAATGACCACTGTCCAAAGCTTGAATACGTTAATTTATGGATCAATGTAACGTGTTTAAAGTTCATTAGGATGAAGTAACGAGCGTTGCTAATTTTGACATGTGTTAATTGAAAAAAAAGTGTTCATAATGTCTTATTTTTAAAGCCTTAACATTAAGTTAATCAAAGATAATTAAAAGATACAGGAATGTAATCATTTATGTAGAAGAGACGACGCTTACCCATTAAGCTGGTCTAGTAAAGATCTGGACAAAGCATATCATGGAATAAGAATGTAATTAGATTGTTTAAAATTTTGTAAATTAAACACTTTTCACTATTCACCTTCGGTCGCCCTTAACGTAATCTACGAAAATAAGTTTCTATTTAGACAAATAATAATGTGTATCTTCCGAGTCTGCACATACGTCACATTAATTTTAAAAATAAATCGTGGTTGAAATAGATATGTGATCATAAGCGTTATAACTTATACCGAATTTATGTCCTCTTTCTTTGCAGTGATCTCCCTTGATTCAATTAAAACTACTGCCATGTCTAAATAGATCTTCAACCCTCCGAACTATGCTTTTCAAAATATGTTTAAAAGTCTTTCTAAATTTAAAAATATATTATTTAAGACAGTTTTCAAGAATTATTATTCATATTTTGCACATTGTTTGTAGTTATTATTTTTCAATGACGTCACCACTTTCGTCATAACCTATAGAAAATATCAGCGCTTGGACATTTTGTATCCAAATAGAAATGTTTTTTTGTTGTTGTTTTTTTCATTGCTTGCATTTGAGAAACTCGTCAGGAAGTGCGAGGTTAAAGCTCTGTAAAACCGGTTTCAGCACCCCAGTCGGTCCATATTGCCGACTGACCGTTCCAAGGCGGTAACTGTTGGGTATGCTCTTTTCGTTAAATGACTCATCACAAATTTGTTCTTACTTTTCGTTTGGCTTGCATGTGAAATGCCTTTGTTCTGTGCTGTATCTATAATTACATAAACTTTATGTCTAACTTTGACGATTATTTGAATATTGTTCCACAAATACGAAAATAGGTTCTACGTGTCGTTTTATAAGCTGAGCAATGTTAATCTGTCAGTCCTTAACATAATTATAACAGGTTAAAATTTTACAAATTTACGTAAAATACTAAAACACCAAAAAGATTAAAAACCATTAGGCATTGTTAAAAAATGCATTGTTTGTGTTTCACGGGGATAGGTATATTTTATATAAACATAGAGCAATGTCCTTATTTCCATATGTATGTATTTCGTTTCCTTATATGCTTATATTTTTTGTTGTCTGGAATTTTAGCTTTGGTTAGGAAGTGTAAAGTTCGATACTCTACTGAATATACAGTTATGACTGGAGATTTACATAAAATCTTTAACTAGTTAATCATATAATAAAAGATTTTACAAAAATAGTGAATTGCATAATTTTGCGTGTTTTTATAACACTTATAATGGTATCTCTCCTTTTTAAGCGTTTTCACAAGTGTCTCCTAACAATGTTTAAATTAATATTATGTTTCTAAATTCCCTTAGCGGAATATAGTCTAAAACAACACTTACCTGAAAATAGCTACATAACGATGGCTGAATTTAATTTAAACATGTATACGCTTGCATGTGTTAAAAGTGTATAGATTTATAACAATTTGAGCATTTGATATAACTATTGCAAAATGAAAACTTATACCATATAAAATTAACGAATAAAGAAAAAATATTGATGCTTTATACATAAACAGAGAAAGAGAGAGAGAGAGACAGACAGACAGACAGACAGACAGACAGACAGACAGAAGACAGACAGACAGACAGAGACAGAGACAAACATACAAACAGAGACTGAGAGATACAGAGAGAGAGAGAGAGACAGAGAGACACATAGACAGAGAGACACATGTGTTAAAAGTATATAAATTTATAACAATTTGAGCATTTGATATTACTATTGCAATATGAAAACTTATACCATATAAAATTAATGAATGAAGAAATAATATTGATGCTTTATACATATACAGAGAGAGAGAGAGAGAGAGAGAGAGAGAGAGAGAGAGAGAGAGAGAGAGAAAGAGAGAGAGAAAGAATCAGAAAGAGACAGACAGACAGACAGAGAGAGAGAGACAGACAGAGACCGAGCCAGAGAAAAAGACAGACAGAAAGAAACAGACAGAGAGAGATACATAGAGAGACAGTGAGAGATTATACAGAGAGAGAGAGAGAGAGAGAGAGAGAGAGAGAGAGAGAGAGAGATATTATAAAACGTCAAAAAACACAAGAGAACGCAAGTGAGTAAACGTGATGCAAAAAAAATAACTCAGCATTAGAATATGACAAATAAAAATAATAAAAGACAAACAAGACATGATGCAGCATAGAAAATAAAACGCAACACATATTAGTATACATTGTGATTTCGCAGTAAATACGGTATAAGGCAGTACTAAGAAATGCTGTTTTTGTATAAAATATGATGATCAAACCTCAATTTTCAAAGATTTAAAAATATATTCATATCACCAAACGCGTTCATTTTAGTTTAAACCATGGTAACATTCCAGATGAAAGTTTAAAATGTAAAAAATACCGGTAAAGCAAGGAAAACTTTATACCATAGTCAAAAGACTGTTGCCTGGACGGCAGCTCAATGAAATATCTATAATTTTGTATTATTTAGTGTATTACAATAACAATAAATTCCTCTAATCGATGAAAAAAACGAGTCTAAGGTACATTGATATGACTTTGTAGTGAAAACATAATTATTTTTTTCTGTTTTTTTTTTTTTTTTTTTTTTTTCTATTTTTGTGTATGAAGACACCAGTCAAATGTCCTAGTAAAACCACCGACGCCCAACCTTCCCGCGTCCTCCGCCCAGAATTTGATTTGAGCCTACAGGGTGGGAGCTAAGCAGTCAGAGCAGTTACATGGTGGTGCCTCTACACCACGTGTGTCTTAATGTGTATGTCTGAGGACGACTTCTAAGCAGGGAGAATCTGTGAATTAACACTTGTAACTGATTACAATGCTACATACTCTGGAATCTGCAACATTTGCTAGATATTATATAGCAATTTCTTCAGAAACCATCGCATACAGTTCCTGACATATAACTAAGAATGTTTTACCGACTATGACCAAATAAGGTAGGCTATGGGTTTACGGGAAAGAACACTTAATTTGGAAAAGTAATGATATAAATATTGATCCATGAACTTGCTTGAAGCTTGGTAAATCTATAAGTGGTAAGCATAACCCTATTATAGAGTACAATTAATGGTAAGATGAAATTTTTAATTATATAAAAAAGTTAAAAATATAAGCACTGTATAACATAACAACAACCTTACATCATTTATGACAGTTACATTGCAATTTTCCCACAATGAAGAAAAGTGGACGCGTTCTCAGATCACACATGAATACAGTCCAAACATTATTCATGTTGCCCGGATTATCATCTGCCTATATCTGGGTATTATGCATGTCCCGCTGAACACTATAGATGTCCTGCAATACAGTCATTATATCTGGTCATTTTTAATGCTAATACTATCATTTTTTTATTACATATATAGGCAGCGGACTTAAACAGAATAATCATGAATCTCCCGAAATTGACACTGACGAATGTTATTGGATGGCAGGTTAATATTTAACAATATTAACTTAATAAAACATGTAGTCATTATGGGAGATATTATACGTAAATTAATATTTTAGAGTTTTTTTATTCACGATATCTTCACACAAAAGCATTCAATCAGCTGAACGTCGTTAAAGTTGTTGGCCAGATTTGGAAAAGCATCCATATGATATAGGACAGAAGGATTTTAATAATTTTAATCACTCCTTCGTTAAGGCCCTGCGTATTATATATTTAAAAGTATAAAATGTACATAAAGATGTCAAGTACTATATGCCAAAAGAAGATTTTAAAAGAGTAAGCCATATAAATCGTAATCTCTTTGTATAATTAAAGCGAAAACAAAAACAAGCTATAGGCTAAAATAAGGGTTGTTTTAATGCAAAAAATAAACAACAACTCCAAAAACAGAGCTCCAGATGTGAGGCATAATTCTTATGAAATATATTTTATTTATCCTGTAAACTGGCACAATCATATAATGTGTTGTTCTTGCAATACAAATAAACCGTATTATGCATGTTTGTAGTAAATATCTGAGTCTGTTATACATGGGTGCATGTTTTGCCTGATTATCTACTGTAGTAAGCATATTGCCACATTAGATTTCCTAGAAACTATATGCTATAGATGAATCATTCATATAACATTTGGACCTCTGTATTAAAAGATTAAATATTCTGAGTTAATGTATATGATAAATAAAAAATAAAGCATTACTTACTTCAGACAGAATGCCTTTCAATTTCTCATAAGCCACATCTAGGTTATCGTTGACTATAATATGGTCATAGGATCCAGGCTCATTGGCTGATTGTGGCTCATTTAGAGCTCTAATTACATTTATTAATGATTTTTCTTTAAGACGTTTTCATTGTATTAGTTTCTGTTTTATCACAACCATCACTGTATGTGTTTGGAAATGAACATCAACTATATATTTATTGCCTATAATAAAATGTGAGGTCAATTTCATTTAAGTTTAAGATTTAATGTGACAAAATTGAACATCACAATAAAAATCTTTACTTTCTAGTCGAGCACCATTTCATTACCATATTATTTGTTTATTCTTAAAATGAATAGGCAAAACATTCCTGTAAGTGTTAAGGCCAAAAAAAATTATATGTCTGGTTACGGTGACCCGACCGACCCTATTTTTTTCCGCCGACCCTAAACTTTTTTTCCCGATTTTGGTAAAAAAATAATAGCAGCAAAGGTACGAACATTACTGGGTACGAACGAAAGGAAGCGGTGCAAGCGTCTACACTACAAACAGAGATGGCGGTGGCGGACGAACACGCGTGCATTTTAGCCGTGTTTGCCGATAAATGTATTCATCGCCATGAGGCGTACATAAAAATGTCATCTTTCCCCCTAAAGTATACGTTCGAGGATGTTTTTCGTTCATTTCATATTCAACCAGTCAACTATTTGTCAACAAAGGCATCCAGCATGATGAACGGAGAAAATGCTTAGGAGGTTTTTATTTTTATACATATATTGCGATATTGTGTCAGTAAAAATTAAAATAAACTGGCTGTTGCCGGGCATTTTTTTTAAAGATATAAATGCCTGGTTCTCAATTAATATTTTAAAAAGCTGGCCACTTGTACTGGCCACATTTTATTATAAAAATTAATCGACTTGTACTGGCCAAAATGTTTTTATAAATATTTATATAAAGGATGATGTGCCAAACAAATTGCAATGATATTAATTTTAAATGGGGGCCACTGCCCCAAACCCCTGCTTCTCTCGCCCAAACGTCTCTGGTCTTTTTGTGTCTTCAACATGCGGGGTCTGCTTAACTAGATTCTATCCACTTTAAAATCATATATTTAATATTATATACAATATTTTGCTGGGGTGTCAGTGCCAGAAAAATTTACATATTGGAAAGGCTCGAACTTAAAACAATCATATTGTGTTTATTGTTCATTTTGCAATCTGAAACACTTTTCTAACCTTTTTCTAACCTTTGCACTAAGGGAGCCTCATTAACGGCCTATAGGGTTAATATTGTGCATACCCTTCACCGTGCAGCTATGTTACATGGCAGGTTAGCAGACAGAGGATGACTAAAAAGCCAAAAGGTACATAAAAAGCTGTTATATTGTGTTTAATACACACACAATACTGTGTTTAATACACACACGCAAGCAAATATTGGTGAATACATTTAGCTACAATGAAAAGAGTGATATGCTGTCCAACAAGCAAAACTAAAAAAAAAAAAAAAAAAAAAAAAAAAAAAAATGCTTCCTACCTACCCTATTTTTGTTTAACATGTCACAGTAACCAGACATATTTTTTCTTTTGGCCTAAATTTATTGTCTGTATGTCGCAAATTAAACTGAACGTTCAATGACTTTAACACACAGAAAGATTTGATACATGTTGAAGAATACTGGTAAAGCTTTCAGAAGCAGGATCATACATTATTATTTCGGAGCTTGCTAAGAAAAATTCGATAGTCTATAAATATATAGAGTGGGATCCATGTGATTCGAATCTGCACTATTTGCCGCAGTCTTTAGTCTTCAAACCTTTCTAATGATGGACTCAAGACTTAATAAACAACTAGGCATGAGATATGTTCTATCATTTACGACAAAATTGACTATATCCAGAAAAAAAATCTTTTTAATCTATGTTTTGCGTCTTTCTGGTTTTGTGTACTAATCATAACCACATCTTTCTGTGCAGATTCTAATCTACTTCGTAAACAGTCCTCTGTCTCTGTGCTTCGACCTCTCAGTCTTTTCTCCTTTCAAAAAGCAAAAACAATATACAATCTGATTATTGTATATACAAGTATCTTGCACCCCATCTTCTAAAAAGCTCCCCTATTATTAATTAAACTCCGTTTAAACATATAATCTGAAACTAAAACTTTGAAAATAAAAATAAACTTAACCAAAAGGTTGTCGAAACTTCACTGCCAGCTGTCTTATACGACCGTCAGGTCCTTAAAGATCATATGATATGATTTAGTATAAGTTGTTTTACATTTTTCATTACAAAGGAGCGTATAATAAACTATTTCAGCGAGATAATTTCGCGAGAATGTAGTTGCCACAAGAGATTTGTGTTCCCAGAGATGAAAAATACTGCCTTGCCACAGTAACTGCAATATCACAGTGATAACATTTACATGCAATGGAAATTACTTTTAAATTGAGCAAATGTTTTGTTATAAACATGGAAGGTAATTTACAATACATAAAACCTGCTTTCGACACGAAAACAATATGCACAACTAGGCTTAGTTCATAAAAGTATTATTAGTTCACTAGACATGACGTCAGAAGGCAAGATAGAACTGATGTTGTAATACATACATACCGTTTACTGACTTCGTTTCTCGTTACAAAGCATATTTTTTAGAGTGTTCATCCGTTTCCAACCAATTAGTCTTTTCGTGTACCTTCCAAAGTTGCAATCGTCGTTGATAAAAAATAAACAGTTTTATAATGAAAAGTCTGTCGGCATTATTTCTTTCCGAGCTGTAGATTCATTATTGTTTGTGGCCATTAGTAATCTGGTTCAAAATTGTCTTTGTTCACTAAAATTAAACGACATACAAGTTGAAACATAAGGCGTGTATTTAAATGCATACGTAAATCTTAAATTGTATATGTCTATATATACGACTTCTGCATCAATCAATCATACTACACCGATCATTCATTATGAAGGTCGGCTTACTATCGTATATAACAAGTCATATGCAACATGCTGCCATACTACTGTCAAATATTTTTAAAACTTAAGAGTATTATAATTTGAAGTCACATGTACCTTTCTTCGATAAACGAGACGTATTCATTTGTTTATCTGCACGATTTATTTGTCTAGTGTTTTGTAAAAAAAGAGTTGCGTCGTACAAAGCCTCCAAACATAATCAATACGATTGTATTAAAATGGATCAATCACTCCATTGTTAACACATGGTTGTAAGTAAATCTCTCTTGTTTCTCAGGACGAAGGTTGTAATACCGAGATCCAGTTTCCTGAATCATTACCATGGCAGTTTCCGGTGGTCAGTGGATGAGTTAAATGGAGATGGAAGGGATCTTTCATTAATTTAGTAACAGGATTCTAATTAGTGTGTTCTTTGTTACTTCTGATTATACTTGAATGTCAACAGAACAAAACTTCTCTGTGGGGCTCTCCGCTACCCGTCATGTGCCATCTGCTCACTCTTTTTCAAAGGGTGTCATGAACGGGTGTCGTTTTGTATCAATGTTTTTAATCGTGATAAATAGGATTTTATGCGTGTTTGACGTTGTATGCATTCAACTTAGCTACACAGTAAAGATACACATTCTTTTAAAAAATGATGATAAATATTTCAGGTGATACTTTTGAGAAATAACGTAATTATCTCTAAACACAGTATCATGTCCATGGGTCTAAATCGATTTTATAAATACTATTTATTCATAGCTCTGTATATCTTTTTAAGAAATAACTTATCAGTAAAACAATAAGGCAGTAGCGTATCTAGAATTTCAACACTAAGATGAACGGAAAAAACACTAACATTTGGCAATAGTACCTGCAATTCAGTGATTAGAATCATGGGGAATGTATATACTTTTTAAAATGCCAGCTTTGATGTTATATAGATTTAGGAATAGGATGAGTAAGTGACCACCGTGGGTTATACACACGATTTCAATCTAGGTGACGTTTTCAATGCATTTATTATAGAATAAATGGATTTTCTAATAACCATAACAAATATGTGATACGAAAATCTTTATGTCGTATCTTTCATCGTAGATCAAGTTAGGTTGGGAAAAATTGATAAGTAAAATAAAAGCAACAACAAACGAAGCAACAAACCAAACATTTTTAAAAAGAATTATTAAAAGGACTCAAATGAAAACTTCATATGAGCTTGCCAGACTCTAGGAGCGATGCTTCCACGTTTTCCTGAACTAGGGGTAGCCTAGGTCTGCGCCTCTGAGAGCTTTCAGGCCCGAGCTCCAATGGCAACCGCCTCAAGAAGTGGCGCGGAAACGCATTTTCTTCACTTTTCATCGTAGATCAAGTTAGGTTGGGATAAATTGATGTGTAAATTAAAAAAAAAAACAACAAAGGAAGCAACAAGCCACACCTTTTTTAATTAATTAAAAAGTTACTCAAATTATAACCTCAAATGAGTTTGCCAGACTCCAGGAGCGAAAGCGTCCGCGTTTTCCTGAACTAGGGGTAGCCTTTTGCGCCTCTGACAGGTTTTAGGCCCGAGTTCCGATGGCAACCGCCTCAAGAAGAGGCGCGGAAAGCTACTTTTGCCTTTTTTAGCCCAATGTTGACTAGGTCCAAACGCATTTTTTTGGGACGCAGATTGACACAAATGCATGAGTCTTTGCTTAAACACATAGAGACAATGTAAAAAAAATGGTAAAACGGCATAAAATGACAATAGCAAACTAACATTTCTTTACAGAGTTACAATAAAAAACCTCAAAATTATTTATAACTCTAGGTATGTGAAAGCAATGTTGAGCCACTGCTGGCATTAATATTTCAATAAAGTTTTGGAAATTACAGTCAAACTGACCACATTACAAATGCAATTTAAAATGTATAAAGGATACAACCAAACAAACAGAAGAAAGTAATACAAAGTAAAAACGTTTAATAAAAATATACAATAGACTATTTATGGGGCCAATTTCACCAAAATTCTCAGATAAACTGGTTAATTTGACTGTGTGGACAAAATAAATTTTGGCTTAATACAACTACTGCCAGATAGAAGTAGTACCTACATGGTGCCAATCATAAAACAAACTTAAAATAACTATAAATCGTATAGAGTCATGTAAAACTACCGAATATTTAACGCACACTACTATTTATTTTCGTTCTCTAGCGACTCCAACAGCCATTGACCTCGTGAAACTTCGCGGTCTCACCGTCATTTAATTCATCCTATAAGGATTGTTACGTGTATTTCCTTTGATGGACATTGGACTTTGGTTCCTAAATTCTATCTTCGCATGAACAGGATGCTACAACCATTTACTCTTTTCTGGTCATTTTTTTTCTTGATTCGAAAAGTTATTTCATTTACTATTAACATTTTCTGGAGGTAATACCTATCTCTCTTCTAAACACTATGTGGAAATTATTTTTAAATGACTGCTTTCGTCATAACTTGTCAAACAAAAGTCAGCGCTTGGACACTTCTTTAATTGGATCAGTTTTCTCATCATTGCATGCATTCCAGAAACCCATCAGGAAGTGTGAGGTTAGAACTCTGTAAAACCGGTACAAGTTATGGTTAACAAGTGGATCCAGAGATCAGGATATTGTCGTTCAAATAATGTTGTTTTTGTTCGTAGTTTTACTTTTTTTCATTTTATGACTTTTAATACTTACGACAAACACAAATAGTTTCTAGACTTAATATACTACACCTTACTAGTTTATGTCGTGTATGCATAATAAACTGAACGCAAATTCCAAATGCAACTAAGGAATTATTGCTGATGTCTTTCGATATCCTTGTGATAGTATCATGTCTTTAATATTGCACCCTTATAAGAGCAAATCGTTCAATGGTCATAAAATACTTGTAAAGCTGGATTGCAATCTTGATTGAAATAAACTGACGTAACGTATGTCAGCTAGTATATCAGGACCTCAAATGTCGTCATTTTGTCAACTGACTCATTTTTTTAATTCAGGGATACCAAAAAACGTTTAAAGAAAAAGGTGCTTAATGAAGTCTCCAGGTTATCCATTTTTGTGGTAGGCATAGGGACTAGGCCGCTTTTTTTCCTAAATCCTGGGAAACCAATATGTAACGAAAATAATCAATTCACTTCTATAATTTGCACACATTGGTAATTACTTCCATTGTAACTAGCGTGTTTTGCATAATTGAGCACTATACTTCGGCAGGACGTTTTAAATCAAACCATTTGCATTTAAGACAAACTTCATTTAGTTTTAAAAGTAATTATCTAATGAGGGGGTTGGAAAAATGAGATTTTTAATAGACTGTTATACCGACAATGAGTCAGTAAATACTACAAATTTATCGCCAGGATGATTTGAAATGAAATCAAGGGAAAGCTTAACAGCCAGAATTTCGGCTGTACAAATGGAAGAGTCGGGGGTAGTTTTTGTTAAAAACAATGAATTTTACTTACGGAAGCACAGCCAACATATGAGCCTGCTTTTGAGCCATCAGTATATATTTCGAGGTAGTTGGAGTATTTCTTGTCGCGCAGTTTGATAAAATTGGAGCGTAGTACGAGTGGGTCTGTTTTTGATTTAGCATTTAGACTGAGAGATAAATCAACATCGGGTGTATAAAATTGCCATGGTTGCAATTCCAAGACATTATTTTCCATCATTTGGTTTAAATTCAGATGTAATGATTTTATCAGTTCTAATATCCGTAAACCAAACGGCTTAATTGCCTTTGGTTTACGTTCGTACAAGTGTTCCTATTTGGGATTGAAAATAACACTATATGCTGGATTTTTAGGATTAGATTTTACTTTTGTTATGAACTGCAGCGCAAGTTTCCCTCGTCTTAGATATAATGACGGCTCATTAGCTTCAACGTAAAGGCTCTCTGCAGGAGAGGTCCTGAAAGCTGCAAGGGCCAGACTGAGTACCTGGTTGTGGACAACGTCTAGCAACTGGAGATATGTTCTCCTGGCAGAACCGTTAACAATGCTGCCATAATCTAATTTCGATCTTACTAGGGATCTATAAAGTTGCAATAAAACTTATCTATTAGCTCCCCAGTCGGTATGGGATAAAAAATTTAACAGGTTAAGAGATTTAAGACATTTAGTTTTTTACATATTTAATATGGGGTATAAAAGACAATTTGACAACCTGAATGTGTTCCTTGCCAGGAACCTGTTACAGTTAATCACATTTTACTACATTTACTACATTGTATTGACACAGACCCTATTCGGTCTAAGTATTTTATTATCAATAACATATACGAACTATTTACGACAGTATCAGATACTAAGCTTGTTTGCTTCCTAACCGAAATTGGTATACTTAGTAAGTTATAAATTTTTAAACTGTTTATTATGCTAATGTTATACATTTTAACTGTTTAATATTAACTTGTTTTTCTTTTGTCATTCATATTTTAAACCTGATAGATTTTTTATTTCTACTCACGTATTTTAGTTTTAACCTGATTGTATTATATTGTCGTTAAACTTGAACGTATTCGGCGCCGTATGACCTATCAAGTGTCGGTGTGCCGTAAAACCCAAAATACAAATGCAAATACAAATAATAAAAGTTATTAAATAAATATCATTGTATATACATGTCCAAATTTGTCGAAACGAAAAGCAAGAGGAGCATTAAGTAATAAATATGCACATGTCGAGTAGATATTTCATTTTAGTCAATACATGTATAATTAACAACAACATATAAGTTATTACAAATGCACACACTGCCAGAGCAAAGAAAAGTAATAAAGGCAATGCTTATGGAATCTTCATATTGTTCTCCAAGAAGAGAAACAGGTAACGGGTTTTTAACTCCCAGGAAAAGATTGACCACATTTGGGTTTTTCATACTTAAAAGGTAACTAAATAAAACATAATTACCGGTTACACTAACGTTGTCATACAGCTTATAGCGTGGCTGGCAAGTGACGTAATTGTTAACAAAGATACAACAATATTTTCATTGGTCGATCATGATTGCAGTATTGGATATAAACTTGGCAACAGCGAAACAATAAACTAAGCACTTAAGCCTTTTTCTATCATAAAACCATACCCCCAGGTGTCATGTAAGCAATGTAGGATTCTAAAGCGATTAAATTCCGCTTGACATATACGTGCAAACCAGTTACTGGTAACACGGGTCCACATATGATTGAATACTATGTTCTTCCACTGTAACCTACTAGGAAATTCTGTGCATGTTACATATTATGTAAATTATCTGTTTAAACCATACCAGGACAATGCGTTAAACACTTCTGTAAGCACAGCTGACTAAATTAAATTAATATTCTTTTGTCAATTTCGGCTTTGAATCATTTGTGGGTTTTCAAAATAACAATTGAACAATTAATTAAAATAACCTTATATCCGGTTCAAATTATTACAGGTTACTTAACACAATATAACTACTTTTATCAGTTATGTTTTTATGTCATTCTTTTCGAAAAAAAAACATGTGTTATGTGTAAACATACAATTATACGCGGTGTTAAATCGTGTTTGATTTGTACAGGAAAACTGTAGTAAAAGTGTAGAACACTCTCATCAGGTTTCCTGCAGAGTTACCAGCCAAACGAGGATCCAATCCATTTAACTCCAGTGAAAACAAATGGCACCACACTTTTCTAAAATAGACAAGGAAACGATTTTCAACTGATAGCTAGATAGATAGATAGACACACACACACACACACACACACACACACACACACACACACACACACACACACACACACACACACACACACACACACACACACACACACACACACATATATATATATATATATACAGAGAGAGAGAGAGAGAAATAGATAGTTAAATAGACAGACAATTAGATAGATAAATAGATAGATAGATAGACAGACAGACAGACAGTCAGACTGTCAGATAGATAGATAGGTAGGTAGGTAGGTAGGTAGGTTGGTAGGTAGGTAGGTAGGTAGGTAGGTAGGTAGGTAGGTAGGTAGGTAGGTAGGGAGGCAGGTAGGTAGGTAGGTAGGTAGGTAGGTAGGTAGGTAGGTAGGTAGGAAGGTAGGTAGGTAGGTAGGTAGGTAGGAAGGAAGGTAGGTAGGTAGGAAGGTAGGTAGGTAGGTAGGTAGGTAGGTAGGTAAGTAGGTAGGTTGGTAGGTAGGTAGGTAGGTAGGTAGGTAGGTAGGTAGGTAGGGAGGCAGGTAGGTAGGTAGGTAGGTAGGTAGGTAGGTAGGTAGGTAGGTAGGTAGGAAGGTAGGTAGGTAGGTAGGTAGGTAGGAAGGAAGGTAGGTAGGTAGGAAGGTAGGTAGGTAGGTAGGTAGGTAGGTAGGTAAGTAGGTAGGTAGGTAGGTAGGTAGGTAGGTAAGTAGGTAGGTAGGTAGGTAGGTAGGTAGGTAGGTAGGTAGGTAGATAGATAGATAGATAGATAGATAGATAGATAGATAGATAGATAGATAGATAGATAGATAGATAGATAGATAGATAGATAGATAGATAGATAGATAGATAGATAGATAGATATTTCTCCTTTTCCTTTACTTACCACAACGCATTTGCCCAAACAGAGAGCCCCACCTATGTAGCCTTTTCCTGGTAGTTCATACTACAACATTTGTAAATGAAATAAAAAAGCCGATCAACAATATAAATGTATCCTTATTTCTACTCCATATCCTTCTTCTCATCATCATCATTATTATCAAAAACATAAACAACCGCAACTTCATCATCGGCAACATCAATATCAGAATCAACTTCATCATCATCATCATCATCATCATCATCAACAACAGCAGCAATATAATCAGCTTCAATAACAGTAGCAACATATTCCGCAACAAAATATTCATTATAATCATGGCCAGTAGCAGCAGCAGAAGCTGCCCTATATTTAGCTTTATTATAAATATCGTCACCATCTTCAATTAAGCATCAGATTTTCACCATTTTCAAAACTGAAATAAACCTGTATCCACACGAGAAATTAATTTATGAATGAACTACAAGGTTCGTAAATGCATGCAAAATCAGCATTGCTTATGTAGCACAACGTTAATTTAATAATTAAATTGTGATAAAAAGGTGATGCACGTTTAGAAATTATGAATTCCGGGAGACGGTAGATCAGTTAAATATGTGTACATTTACCAGCACATGACAAGCAAAGTAACTATCAGGAATAATATAAAAGAAAACGTGTATTTTATTTAAATATAGCTTTGAATTTAAACAAAATGGGCCCTATTAATTGTTTGATGGTAAAATCTATTTTATATTTTCACACAAAGTTATGAATGTTCATTAATAACAATGCATGCATTATTATTATTTAAAATACAAATAAGGGTTTCGAAATCAGATGTTCCTGTCTTCGTGGCTTAATATGTGCATAATTGAAAAAGAAACCGTGCAATATTGGGTGCTAACTTAAAATCTAAGATCTATTTACATTTAAATCGTATATTGTAATAACAATACTTTGCACATGATGTAACTCTCACGCCAGTAACTATTGTTTGATTTCAATACCTGTTAAAATATATGCAGATAGTTATTGTAAAACAATTGGGAGGAATTGGAAATTGTCTCCCTTGTTAGTTAATATCAAACAGTAGGTACGTCTTTTTAGTTGGAATTCTGGAACTGTATTGCTCTTTTGTATATATTGCAAATACAAACAGTGACAGTTTTATTGTTATTATTATTATTACAATTATTATTATTATTATTATTATTATTATTATTATTATTATTATTATTATTATTATTATTATTATTATTATTATTATTATTATTATGAAACTCACCATGATTGTTCTAACGATATCTACAGCCATTCCTATGGATCTCGTTTGAGGAAATAGACCCTACAAAAGATGGAAGAGAATATCATTTACATTTTCAGTAAGGATAGTAAAGATATGCAAACCCAATAAACATATAATATAAGCAAATA
>CM017560.1:15401056-15406056 GCA_007844125.1 Sinonovacula constricta | reverse complement strand
ATCATCACCATCATCAAGATCATCGCAATAACCATCATCATCAGCTGGTTAAAAAACGCACGCTTATAAAATATGTTTCGTCTCGCTGACTTTTACTTTAACTTAAAAAGAAAGATCATATATAAAACACTTTTAGACTGTGCGTACACACAAACGAACATATTTTCGTCAGTCCATTTATTACTGTGTTTGCTGTATCACCTTCAAAAGAGTGTTTTATATTCCAATATTCAATCATATAATAATATTTAAGTCTAAAACTAACCAGGAATCTTTTAGCGGTGGAGGAAGGTTTGCCACTTTGTTCTTTGTGTTTGAAAAGTTCCTGGGATAAAAATAATAAAAAAATATAGAGATTAGTTCTGCGAAGTTTTAAATAAGCAATAGTTATTTTTGCAATATACAACATACCTATAAAAGATGTCAAAGTGACAAAAACTTAGGCACAATGTTACAAACTATGCAGACCCCCAAAACATCATGTTCCTTTTTTCCCACAGTCAATATACATATCTTTAATCATTCTTCACATCAAACATCATGATTTATCTAAAATATGTTTTCGTCTTCGACCAAAGTTACTAAATAATGTGTCTACTCTATTCTGGTATGGCTGTACTGTATTTTGAATGTCTTTGCAGCAGCGCCAATTGTTGACTTTCTAAGAATAGATTTGCATTGATAATTACTGCTTTGAAACTATGGTTGTCTTCTTTTGACATTACTTATATTGCATAACATATTTTTGCTTTTTATTTTCATGTCATCTTATGCAAGTCTTAAATACAATGCCAACATTGAGTATGTAACAGCAATTTACAGTCATACCCAAAGAGGCATGTCAGTTTTTACGTTATTGTACGGTTTATTGTACGTTTTGTATACATGTATTTCTGTCTCCACTATTTAAACTACAATTCTAAAACATACGCGCATTTCTAGTATCATGTGCTTATGGACAGTTGTAAATCAAACTTCAAGAAAAGTAAACATAAACTACGTGAGGATACGTCTGGCGAAACAGAACTAACATATGTTCGTTAAAACACATTTTGACATCGTTCCTCATTAAGATATGTTTTCTAAACAACAATTTCATGGAATACATAGATTTTTTCCATATGTGAATGCTTAAATCACGATAAACCCTTATTAATTCATTTTTTTTTCTTACACATGACAAGGTAAACTATTTTTAGTGTTGCTAGATTAAGGAGACTAAATTATAACCTATTTAGGAAAATGTAAAACATGTCACCATAAATATATTTCACTCAATGATGTTGCAGTAAATCTTAAATGTGGTGTCTGACAGTTTAGACCTTTTTTGTCAAATAACCAAGTAAGTCATTGTTACCTGTAAAGTTCATGCAAAATTGCAGTTCACTGATGCCTAGAACTGCATGAACAGCAAAACCACACTCAAGGTATCTCCTATCTGAACCATCGCTTCAGAGAAAGTATTTTATACAAAAACACCACGTGACAACTTACATTTCTGATCATGCTATATAGTCATTCTAGGTGTCCGCTCTGATGTAAATAGCTTTTTGGCAGAGATAACTATCGTGTTTATTTTTAGATTGGACAAGAATAAACATTTAAATTGAGTTATTTCCGAATTTGTACTGTGTAATGATATAGGTGATGTCCAACATTGCATTAATTTGACTACAACTCGTAAAATAAAAGTTAATGCAGGAAATTTGCCTACATTTTCCAAAGCCTTAAAATGTATTGTAACGTGCATTAATATAGGTAGGTATACCTTCTTTAAAAGATCGTAAGTTGAATTAATATGTTCATTTAAAACACATCAAGATAATTATGGTTGTTTTGTTTTTATTTTTGGTTTTACAGTATACTAATAATGTTTCTCAGAACCACACAAACGACATCGTGACGTCCAACGTTGAGACATTTCGTTGAATACACAAAACAATTTGCCATATCTGGATTGATTTCTGATTACACCGTTTATTGTTTTTGACAAACTTTGATGCCTTGCAGGTATATCTGTATGGTCATGTATTTAGTTTTATCACTTACATTCTGACACATGTTTTACCAGTGCAGATTTATTTTCTAATTTAACATTAGCCATTAGACATATATACTACTAAACACCTTGTAAAAATTATGTTTGCAAATACAACAGTTAAACTTCTTGTTCCGTCTTTTGAAAAAATATTGCTGACTTTAAGGTTTTGACCGTCTATTGGATGTTATACAAACATCTATTTCAAAACTATTCTCCATTTCAAAACACATTTACCAAAGTAAAAATGAAATGTCTTTACTTTGTAAACTTTCCCATCGATTTCCGTGCCTTAAATTTTAACTCTATTATAAGTTTAAAACTGAAATGTTCATTTACCTAAATGTATTTTATGGGTATTTATATGCATACCCCTGACATCATAGTTCTAAATCCATTTAGTAAGACGTTTACAATGTAGGTACAGTGAATCCCCAATTAAAAGCAAGACCGCTGAATTTCATTCTACTCACTCGTTAATCACTTGGTATGGTCATGATCATATAACTCGACAATGTCAACAAATTCACGCAAGCGAAAATAGCTTGGTGTCATTTTGTTATTTTGATCTAGATACAGAAAATAACCCTCAACTCCAAGTATATCGATAGAGATGGTTTAAACATAAATCTACATTAGCTGTTGAATCACGTAAGCAGGTTATCGTCTGCGGATGAATTCATTCAGAACACCTTGATTACATATTCTATATAACCACCACCTTGGATGGATAGGCATACGATTGTATTCAAAATTTGATTTATTATTGTGTCCAAAATTTGATTTATTATTGTGTCCATTTGACATCATTTTAGAGATTATCGACATAAAGCTTCCAGTTAATGGTTACATTAGTTTCACCGAAGAGCCAATCGTCTTTGCATTAAATTGGCCATTATAACCAAGTTACAAACATACGAGCAAATCAAGGGCTTATGCTCCCTATCAGCTGGTTTTAAAACATCACCTACAATTGGTAACATTATGCTGCTACATGTATAATGTTTCTTTAAGGAAATCTTTCACATTTGACATTATCTTTAAAAGGTAGTTTAACGACTATTTAGTGCATACACACACACACACACACACACACACACACACACACACACACACACACACACACACACACACACACACACACACACACACACACACACACACACACATATTATATATATATATATATATATATATATACATGTATATATGTTTATCAGCTCAGAAAACATTTGCGACATTTGTATACTTTTTTTTACCAACAAATATAAGTTACATTATACATATTTTGGACAGTTTAACATTCATATCAATGATATGCAGACAATCTAAAAAAACATGTAGTAAAACTGTAAACTACATATATACATTGTAATCGTATCAATTATTGACACTTTATCCCGCCTCCGGCTTTGTGGTTTAAAATGAGAAAATGTTAAGAAGCGTTTATAAACGAATTGGGTTGTTAACATTACCATCTATTTTGGTAAAACGATGAAGGAATAATAAACTGTCATGGGAGATTAATGGAAGCAATCACACTTATAATAATTAGGACATTGTGATTTCACTACGGAGAAAAAAAATAATTCTGACATAACGCCTGCTGACTAAATACTATTACGTGAATTCACGCAGTTTAAAACTTAATAAATGTTGCAATGCACTATATGAAATCTCTTTCTCTATCAAATAGCATGTTGTTTTTTTGTCTAGACATCCAACAAAGTCTATGCAAGGCTAACAATTAACCATAACCCGCTTTTGAATGATATCAGTACATGATTTGCTAAAGAGCAGTGGGCAGACGCTCCGACATTACGGCAATGGCAGGCTCAACGAGAACTGAAGGCGGTTACTTTAGCTCTGCTCCTTTTATGACCTCGCCATCACAAACACCTTCTACACCACCAAGCCCCACCACAGAGTTTCTTGAAGATATTCAAGGTCAAATCACTAGCACCAGCTGGACCTCGTCATCACTACAAGACAATGCTGAACCAAAATCGAACTCGAAGGCCACTCGTCATTGAGTAGCTCAGAAAGGCCATTAACTCGCTGTCATGCGGTAAATCACCAGGAAGTGACGGAATCCCACCAGAGGTTGTAAAAGCTGCAAAAGACAGCTTCCTCCTTGGACATCTCCATGAGCTTTTGCTCCAGTGCTAGGAAGAGAGTACGATACCCCAAGACAAGCGGGATGCAAAGATCGTCAAACTCTATAAGAATAGGGGCGACCAGAGCGACTGCAACAACTATCGTGGGATCTCTCCCCTCTTCACCGTGGGAAAAGCCTTCGCCAGGGTAGTTCTCGAACCGCCGGCAGATACTTGCTCACCGCGTGTATCCCAAGTCACAGTGGTTCCGGGCCAAGCAAGCTCTCCCTAAGGCAGCTTCAGGACAGCGAACAGCGACGCACCCTGTACTTCTTCGACCTGACCAAGGCTAACTACCCTCCTACACAAGATTGGATGCCCACACGCTTCTGAAGATGGTCATTCCACGACACAATGTCTGGCACTGTTCAGTGCGATCGAGAGTCTCGAACTCCTTCCTCAAGAGCGGAGTGAAACAAGAGTGTGTCATTGCCTCGACACAGTTCGGCATATTCTTTTCCCTGCTCCTGCGCATTCAGCGAGTCCGAAAATAACATTTTTCCTAAAACACGGAGCGACGGGTACCTATTCAACCTTACCCGCCTCAGAGTGAAGATCAAGATGCGCAAGGTCCTCATCCGGGAGATTACACCGCCCTCACTGCTCACAAGGAAACCGTCCTTCAGCGACTCACCACTCTCCTTGCGGAGACATGCACATAGTTTGGCTTCACCATCAGTCTCTAGAAATCCCAACATTGTGCGTTTGGATGTCAGCACCACACCCACAATTACCATCGGCGATCACACCCTGGAGGTTATGGACAAGTTCACATACCTCGGCTCCACAATCTCCAGCAACCTATC